>CM067359.1:36840724-37115724 GCA_034401795.1 Chaetoderma sp. LZ-2023a
GTTTGACACACGGCTATGTCACTACCGTCACTAGCAGGCAGACTGTATTCACGCACTACAGTGTGGCAGACTGGATTTTTTTGTTTAGATACTTTAATTTGTGCATACATCCGGTATTTCCTGTTATTGTACTCCAGTAATTACTATGTAGCTCAGCTCGTCTAGTTTCATCAATTTTTTCATAGCACTTGAGCAGCTTACAGTTACAGGCTGGTCACATAGGATGGTCATCCTTAGCCTTTTCGTGACGGTCCAAACGAGAAATTCGTTTACGTTTTGGTAGATTCTCTACTTCAGGTTGTTCGGAAATCAATTCTGGTTAATCCTGACATGGCAGAATTCGCACTTCTGGCTCCTAATATGGTTCCTCCTGTTGTGCAAGCGTGGATAATTCTGGCCCCTGATATTGGAGGGCGGCTACTCCCAGTTCCCCCTGCCATGTGAGAGTGGGCACTTCCTGCTCCTGACCTTCGACAGCCAGTATTCTCGATTCCCCTGATATCCGAGAGCGGGTACGTTTGCGTAGTGCAAAATATTCTCTTCACGCAGGTCTCTAAAAAATCTCTAAAACTGGGAGTGCCATTGCCACTGTCACCTGAAGGAGAATCAAATAGCAGTGTTTAGCCTCAAGTTTTATGGATAACCTTTTATGTTCTACGGCAACGGGGACTCACCCGAGTGTGCTCTGACCATGCAACCAGTGCATATCCAAACAAATGTCAGCCAAGTGGCTGGTAAGTGCAGACTCAGAATAGTCACCATTATCGTGGCAAGAATGTTTCACCATATAAATTAGGCCTTATACACCATATAATAATTGATTGGACATGCGCTCTTGGAAAAATCTACTTCAAACCATTTACGGAATCGATGCTATTGAGAATCCCACGTGGCCCAATCAGGCCGTGCATAAAAATGTGGCGGTATGGACAGGTGAGCTAATTTCACACATTTTATTTTGTTTACATACTTTTATATATTAACTCTATATATAAAAGAGCATAGCATCGGATATACTATATTATACTATTTGCAAAGATATTTATTTATATTTTGCATTCTACGCTATAATAATAATAATAATAATAATAATAATAATAATAATAATAATAATAATAATAATAATAATAATAATAATAGTAATAGTGACTTTGCTTATTATCTTATTTTTAATGGTAAACTGGAGCTGTAGCCTTATAGTCTAGTTCTAGGAAAACTGACCAATTTTTTAATTTAATAGCGGATCTGGTTTGTAGACCTGACTTGTAAATTATTAAATCATGAACTTTGAACTAACCATATTATATGTTTACAAGTAGACTGTACTCAATAGTGCAAATCCATACCTTTTTATGCACTTGTTACATGCAGTGATAGTACTATGCATGACACATGAGCTAGACATATGCCCTTTTGATATGCAAATTAGATATCTTTGACTGGAGATATTTCATTGACAAAAGGAAGTATGTTCAGCATTTACAATGACAAAAGGGAGTATGTGTAATATACTTCCTTCTGTCAAAGGAAATGCGGTTACTTCCTTTTGTCATTGTTATTGTCTGTGATGGGGAAGACATACATCATTTTGTTATTTTATAAATAAAAATCTAAAAAGAATTTTACATTGGCAAGAGTTCCATTGAAATGAGCAGGTCCAAATTAGGCAAGATGTGTCAAAATCTCAATTTTGAATTTTTGTATTTACCTCCCCCCTTTTGTCAGTGGAGGGCAGTGTACATGTTGTGTTAAAATGTTGTTCAAAATGGGATTCAGTATGTTGTTTTGAGATACAACTTCCAGTCAAATTTGTTCCAAAATATTCAACAAGATAATTATTACATAATATGGAATGTAATACACTAGCACTTATATTACATCACACACTATCGCTTGAGGATACAAAATGGCGGCGATCACTGTTCAACATATGCACAATATTACAACGCAAATAATTGCGATACAGCTAGGGTAATGTGAAGAATATGAAAGATATGGAATCTACATACCATAATCTATAAGTTTTGTGCAGTACAACATTTGAGATGAGATTAGCATCCCTTTAAACCAAAATATGGTTCAGTGGGTTCTTTAAGATACAGCTCCAGGTACCTGACCACACGCATGCGTGCACTCACTCACTCACTCGCTCACGCACGCACGCACGCACGCACGCACGCACGCACGCACGCACGCACGCATGCATGCACGCACATTCCCTTTGTAAATTTTTAAAATATCTCTCTCTCGTCTGCAAATGGATATTTGCAGAACCCTGCCGATGTATGACCCGTAGCCTCAGAACGGCCAGTACTAGCGCTAGTTGATGTATTGTCTTGTCTGCATTCCACATCACTCTGCCTCCTAACCCCTAACCCCTGTGTTTTCGGATCAACCTTCCCATTTTCTCTTCAGCCAGGACCAAACATATCTGGACATGTGTACATGCATTCACCAACATCTGTCCTTCCGGCCCCACCACTGGTGTGTAGATTGACCTGCCCATTGTCTCTTCAGCCATGAACAATAGATCTATGTACAGAAGGATTTATTTACCACATGCAGATTGAGTATTAATGCTTTTAGCACTTGGGTGTAATTTCGCCCAGGAACAATAGATCTATATACCGAACTTCCACCTGTCCGTTGTCCCTTTATGCAGGGAACAATAGATCTATGTACCAAAGACCTAACCCCACATCAATTTCATGAGTCGCTACATCTATCATTTATCAGAACATGACAATAGACCTGCACACCAAATGACTGTGATGATATAGGCTCAATTATGTTCAGTCAAGAGCTAGCTACGTGACCTGACTTGGACACGCCACTCCCCATCTGTTTCACGACTCATTACACCTGTCAATCATCAACAGATCTCCATTCCAAAAGGCTGTGAATTGCTGGGTGCAATCCCAATTGGTCGAGATCGGGTCACTAGATATGTAACGTCATCAAATTTGGATATAAGTCACACACCCTCATTCCGGCTATCAGCTCTCAACCAATCAAAATTGCGCCTAGCCGTCGCACATCTACTAGCCTCCGCAACTTATTAGCCCTGGGCCATAAATAGGCTTAATCCAGCCCTGTTTGCGTTCATTTGATGTTGCTATAAGTTTCTAATATTTTAGTAATATCTCGTTATTGTCAGACTGGCTACATATCTCTGTCTCTGTCATGATCTCCACCTTAGTTGGTCCACACTAATTTTCTCAATACGTCCGTCATATGTACGAATTGTATGTCTTTACTACTTATTAACAATTATGTTGAACTGGAAATTGATATTCACGGAGCTCGGGGGCTGATCGATCCCAAGTTCTCAGCATGGGCAAAGTGTGGGCGTAGCTTAGCTAGGAATGGGCGGAATAAAGTCAGAACAGACCCTTCCCACATAGCGTATTTTGGGGAAATACCTTCCCACAATGCATTAAGCAATCAATGCCAGCCAGGAGTGACAGCATTACATTTGCCATAGCTCAAATACAACGCATTGGCGCCGCGTATATGAAGAATTAAGATCTTAATATTATTGAAGTCATACCTTCTCAGAAAGCTGAGCCAATTTCCTATGGATTTCTGTACTCGATTCTGGGAGGCGTTTGGGGTGTTGGCGTTGGCATTGCCGCTTACGCTGGCGTCGGCTTTTACCATCCGGCCGCGTTAAGCTTTATAAAAACGGCACTTGCACCCACAAGGGCTATCCGATTTAACATATGTGTTCTATACGATGCTTAAGACTAGTCTGCATCAGAATTGTACCGATTTTTAAAGTTTTTGCATACTTTTACCATATTTGAACTTTAAATATTTTCTGTGTCCACGTTATCTTTCTTGGTGCATTAAGCTTTTTTCAAATGATATTTTCAGATTTTCTCATCGTTTGAACTTTGATTATTTTATGGCTGATTTGCATGCATGTTATATGTCCAGGTTCTGGTTCTTGGCTGCGTTTAGCTTTTTCAAATGGCATTTATACCCACCAGGGGTTGTGCGATTTGAATAAAACTTCACAGATTTGGTCTATACTATGTTTAGAACTAGTCCACAGCTAAATGAAATAGACCATCAATATTTTTCAGATGTGTTCGCCGTTTGGACAATGATTATTTTAGTGCAGATTTGTATACAAGGTATGTGACCACGTAGAGGGTTTAGCTGCAAAAAGGCTTTTTCAAACAACATTTACACCCACACGCGTTATTCGATTTGAATAAAACTTGACAAATTTGTTCTATGCCATGCTTAGGACTAGGCCACATCAAAATGAAATCGTCTTTCAAATTTGTTCAAGATTTTCTCGTCGTTTGAACTTTTGATTATTTTATGGCTGATTTGCATACAGGTTATATGGCCAGGTATATGTTTTGGCTGAGTTAAACCTTTTTCAAACAACATTTACAACCACATGAGGTTGTGAGATTTGAATAAAATTTCACAGATTCGTTCTATACTATATTCAGAATTAGTACACAGCTAAATGAAATCGGCTTTCAATTTTCTCTCAAATCTTTTCGCCCCTTGACCATTGGTTATTTTAGAGCAGATTTCTATGAATGTTATATGGCCAGGTATATGTTTTGTCTGCGTTAAGCTTTCTTAAAACGACAGTTATGCCCACAATGCTTTATCTGATCTGAATAAAACTTCAGAGAGTTTTCCATACTATGCTTAGGACTAGTTCATATCAAAAGCAAATAGATTTTGATACATTTTGACATATTTTTACTGGGTTTAGACGTTGATTATTTTAGGGTTGATTTGCATCCAGGTTATATGTAATACACGGTGGTTAATATTGTTTCAAATGGCAATGTAATCAGCAAAGACTTATCCAGTTTAGATCAAATGTGTTGATTTGCTATATAGGCTTCTTAAATGTAGCATGCATCCTATTAATGTACTTACTTTTGAAAATGTTTCTTCTTTTTTTCAGGTTATGAGCTTTGGTTTGGGCCATTTGCCTTTCGGTCAGTCTTGGTGTGCGAGTAGTCATTGTACTGTAGATTACCACCGGGCAGCAAAGCTTTATGTTTCAGTTTCCAAGCTATGCTTCTACGAAGCTATGCTTGCCTGATGGGTGGTACCATGGGTATTTTGATTCGACACGTGGAGTGTCAAGTTTCAAAATGAGACTGTATCCGGTGGTCCATCATATCCTGTGATGCACAGTTAATATACAGGCAAGCTATTTGCTCCTATGATAGCTCTTGTTCTACATATGTACATGGCTTGAACATTATCTTTTCACAGAATATTTAGTCCAGAGCAGACCGGTCCTGCGGCAATATAAGAAGGCGAGATATTTGGTATCTTCTGATACCTCTTCTTGTATTTTTGTAAAATTGAATCCAGTTAATTGCAATTAAAAATATCTCCTTTTGTCCATTTGATTTAATGAATCTAGCTATAATGTTGTATTTTTATATATGCGAAAAACACATAGAAAATTGTACAAAATTATACAAAATAATTCATTAATATTTATGCAATTAAATGCCCTTTCCAATGATGTATGACTTCAATAATATTGTGACTTTAGTGTATCATAGAAACGGTTTAAATTGCGATGTATTTTAGCGCAATAGTAACTCACTGCTGGTAGACCGAGTACTTGTCAACTTTACCAGCCAGCAGCGGTAATCTGAGCGTGAAATTAGGGGAATCCCGCCGTAATGACGTCAATTTGAGATTCCTCTCTTTTAGAAATGGTAATTTTCATATCTTTCCATGATTCACAAACGGCGCAATGGTGGGATACTCAGGTTCCGCAATAATAATCACTTGACAGAATAGGCAAGAGCAATCGGAGATCCGTTTCCGGATTTTTCGAATATTTTCGGATTTCCCGGATTTCTTCAGATCACATCCAACGTTGTGGACACCGAGTGTATGGTCCCACCCTAACTTGTGTAAAAATTTCAGCAAAATCAGACCGGTAGTGTCTGAGACATCCATAGAGCTAGAATTCGATCCGATCCGTATCCAGGGCTCTTTTTATCCAGGTCACAGACAAACACTGGAAATCCTCTTGCACGGCAAATCCATTCCTTCCAGACACAGAGATTGACGAGTTAAATCCCACCCAACTCACACGCACGCACGCACGCACGCACGCACGCACGCACGCACGCACGCACGCACGCACGCACGCAGAGAGGTTGACGAGTGTCATTCAGCCCACCTCCCCGGCACAGAGACTGGAAATTGACACCATGCCCCTCTCAGACACAGAGAGTGCCATCCCACCACCAGACACATAGATTGTCCAGCGACAACCATCCCCCGCCCAGACACAGAGATTGACGAGTGACGTCTCGGCCCAGACACATATAATAACAAGTGTCATCCCTCCACCAGACACATAGATTGTCCAGTGACAACCAACCCCCGCCCAGACACAGAGATTGACGAGCGACGTCTCGGCCCAGACATAGAGAATGATTAGTGTCATCCCACCACCAGACACATAGATTTTCCAGTGACAACCAACCCCCTCCAAGACACAGAGATTGACGAGTGACATCCCGCCCCGACACCAGGCACAGAGAATGAAAAGTGATATCAACCCATCCACACCCACCACCAACAACACCATACTCAGAGAATGGCGACTGTGTGCGTGCGCGTGTGTGTGTGTGGTGGGCGGGCTGGCGGGGTGCGTGCGTGCGTATATGTGTTTTACGGCATTGGTAGACGGATTCTATCATCCAAGAATTTTCATTTTGTGCTTAATATTATAGCCAAAAATGTCCACACGGTGAGACGCCCGTTCCGGGGTTTGTTGCACTGGCTCTAATCCCTGGTTTACTACTAGTGTTTGGGCTCATCGTGGCGTTTGGGTTGCGGAAGGAGATCAAGCAGAAGATCATACGGAAGTGCTGTGCTACTAAAACACCAATGTCACAGTCCAACACTTGCAGTACAGACTATTGCTTAACTAATATTAACTCCACAAGACCTGATTTCATATGGAGACCGCTGGTTATCGTGAAAAATATCCGACTGAAAGTTGTTGCTGCTAATACGATACCCGCCCTCATCTCTCTCTCTCTCTCTCTCTCTCTCTCTCTCTCTCTCTCTCTATCTCTCTCTCTCTCTCTCTCTCTCTCTCTCTCTCTCTCTCGCTCGCTCGCTCGCTCGCTCGCCCTCCCTCCCTCCCTCTCTCTCTCTCTCTCTCTCTCTCTCTCTCTCTCTCTCCCTCCCTCGCTCCCTCCCCATCCCTCTCGCTCCCTCCCTCCCTCTTGCTCCCTCCCTCCCTCTCTCCCCCTCCTATCTCCCTCCCTCCTCCACCTCTCTCTCTCTCCCTCCCTCCCTCCCTCCCTCACTCACTCACTCACTAACGCACTCACTCACTCACTCACTCACTCACTCACTCACTCACTCACTAACGCACTCACTCACTCACTCACTCACTCACTCACTCACTCACTCACTCACTCACTCACTCACTCACTCACTCACTCTCTCTCTCTCTCTCTCTCGTTCTCTCTCTCCATTTCCATCTCTCTATCTCTCTCTCTCTCTCTCTCTCTCTCCCTCCCTCCCTCCCTCATTCTCTCTCTCTCTCTCTCTCTCTCTCTCTCATCTCACTTTTATATCACAGCCATACTTTGTCCATGATAGAAAGATTTTCTGGACGTTCTTGCGGCAACATAAACCGGATCAAATAGTTCCTCAGTTTTGTTTGTTATTTTGATTGGCTGCGTCCATACAATAGTTTGGAAATATTTTCTTATTCTAAAATGTTGTCATGGTGTCGTTAAAAATAGTAACCTTTTAATCTATTGATATCCACAGCTGTAATCCGCAGGACTTATGATGAGCCAGGCCTTAATGGTAACTCACAATACCTAGAGGATTCGCCACACCGATTTAGCGAAAGACGCAGACGCGTCAGATATACCGCCTCCGACATATCAAAGAACTGTGAATGGCGGCTTTTATCATCCAGGAGAGAGGTACGTAGAACCATTAGGTAAACACACATTAGATTTATCAATCAAATGCCTGGTTATTCATTGCTTAATAGAACATGCGTAGCATCATCGCCTGCATTGGCATCACGTGGTATATGGACAGATGACTTGCAAGAAATAACATTGGAGGTTACTGCGCTGAGTACCCGGTTAAAATTAGGTTAAAATAAATGCGCAAAAGTGCTTACTATATTTAGAAAATTGGCAAAGTAAGAGACATTTAAAGAAATGGGTCAAACCCCGTTTGCCAGGTACTACATTTTGATCTTAGCCAAACGGCTGAGAGGCATGCGAATGAGTGAGAGATTGTCTTTATTCATAGGAGATTGTCAATAAGTTTTTAAGATTGTCTTTCACAAGACTTATTGAAATTATATTACAGCATAGATGTCTTTAGAGATTTTATTTATACCACAAATACAGTTGCTTTTAGATATAGAACTGCTTACGAAACAGTAAGCCCAATTCACCTTTCCAGAGTGTCCATCCGTCATCTGACCTCGTATGACGTCATAATCAGCTCAGCGCGTGTAAGATGACGTCACAATCATTACGCCACAAAGGGTTCCATATAGACCTTCATCAAATCTCAAATGGTCCGACACGTTGTATGAATTGTATGTCTTTGTAATTCTTTGCTATTTAATAAACATGCTGTTGAATATTTTGAAACTAATTTGACTGGGCGCTGTTGCTGCCTAAGGCACCAACAGCGCCCATTAAAATTAGTTTCAAAATATTCAACAACCTACCTGTGTAGTTTTTTTGGAAATTGATAGTCAGGGTGTTCAGAGATCGATAGATCCCAACACGAGCGAGGTGTGAGTGAAGCTTAGCTAGAGATGGGCGGAGCATAGCTAAAACCGGGCAGGTCCATTGCTTTAACCCCGACAGGAACTTAATTAATTTAATCTACTAAATAATGTAATATTGATGTGCGAAGTTACCTCCCATGCGAAGCGAATAAATTATTTTCAAACTCTGATTTGCCACTTAATTTTCAAATACATTAGTGTACTGTTTTATATAACAAACTGTAGGCAAATACATTGCCGCCACCACTTGTATATAACATTTATAGTATACATTGGTTATAAATTGTTGAACCAACGTTGGCCAAACAACTGTAATCCAGCCGTAATTGTGCCACTGTTATACGTTGGCCCAAGCCTTCATGGCCAATGAAGACGGTGCCAACCAATGGCCCTTTCCATTTTTAGCTATGCCCCTCCCATCACTAGCTACGCTCCACCCACACCTCGCCGTGTTGGATTGATCGATCCCCCAAATGCCCTAGCTATCAATTTCCTGAAAACTATACAGGGAAGCTGTTGAATATTTTGTAACTAATTTGACGCCCAGTCAAATTAGTTTCAAAATATTCAACATAATATTTATTAAATAGTAAAAGCAAACAATTTGTACAACAACGCATAGACCGTCTTCAAATATGCGTTCGTGACGTACTTATCGACGTCATTCATGACGTCATTCATTATGATGTCATTCTACACATCGTGCAGTTCATTATGACGTCATATAATGGGTGGGTACTCTGGAAAGGTGAATTGCCAATGTTGGCCCAATGCCATTTTGTCAACCGCAACCAATTAGCAACATTCGTCCAATGTAGTGGAGTTATCTGGGTTATCGTATTAGTTAACTGACCTATAGCAATCACCCACCCTCCCCGTCTGACCTATGTATGTCCTCGTGCGTGCGTGTGCGTGTGTGTGTGTGTGTGTGTGTGTGTGTGTGTGTGTGTGTGTGTGTGTGTGTGTGTGTGTGTCGAGTTGTATCTAATAAAGACTGCTGATCCGATTTGGCTCAAATTTTAACACAACAAAGTATCTTATCATGAAAGAATCTGTCCAGATGCTGATCACGATGTGGATAAAAGAACACCTGTATGCAAATCGGATCAGATCCGTGATCCATTTATATCTCGGAAAGTTCTGCCTCACCGTTTAGCACAAGAAAGGTCACGACAGTAGACAACTTTGGATGTGGTTGAAAAAATCCGAGAAATCTAGAAATCAGGAAAATCTTGAAATACTGAAAATCCGAAAGAAATTGTCGCACGGCAATATGATATAAAACGAGATGGCGAGTGTCTTAAATCACTGATTATCCTTTTTCATATTGTCAGCCTCCACGGGCACAGTCTACACACCAATTGACCCACCACTTTATGTTGATTTAAGCGTCCCTGATGATACCCCACTCCCCAGACACAGGTTGGATACACCGCCTCCACGCTATGAAAGTTCACTAATTAGCTAGGATCCTTACCCAGGGGAGAGGATCAGGAGAACGCGAGCATGCAGGTGAGTATTGCCATTAGGTGTCCATTAACCATTTAACACACAAAGGATGATATAGCTGTTCAAAATATTTTCAATTTCGTATAGAAATTGTCTATTTGCGGACCAAGAGAATATTATCTTTGAAAATTCACCACTGGAATGACTGACTCGGTAATCGAGCCAGTCATTCCTGTGGTAAAATTTCAAAAATAGCCTTTTCTTGTCTTGCAAATGGACATTTCTCAAGACCACTGCAGAAACCGTTTTGGCCTGTTTGTGCGTTAAATGGGTACCATACTGTATTGGACAATTCATGAATCCATTTCCTCACTCATATGACATCATAACCAACTACATGACGTGTAGGCTGACGTCAGAATTATGACGTCATGAATGACTCCATATAATCCGTCTTTAACGCGTAATAGTCCGATTTGTACGAATTGTATGTCTTTACCATTTAATAAACATTCTGTTTAATATTTTGAAACCAATTTGGCTGGGCGTTGTTGCTGCCTTAGGCAGCAACGCCACCCAGTTAAATTAGTTTCAAAATATTAACCATGTTTCCCTGTATAGTTTTCTGGAAATTGATAGTCAATAAATTCAGGAACGATCAATCCCAACACGAGCGAGGTGTGGGCGGAGATTAACTAGGGATGGGCGGGGCTAGGCTAAAACTGGAAAAGTCCATTGTAGACTATCACATCATAATACACTGTTTTCTTTTCGTTATCCAATAATCAGATTCATAGACCAGTATTCTGCATATAGAATATGGAACATTTCAGGTACTCTGGATTCACATATAGATTTCTTCGAATATGTATGGTTCTAGTTCAATGTGGCTATCTGTTCCGCCGCTCAAGTATATGACGTCATGCTCAAATACGTCAAATGTCGGCTTGCATCAGAAGGCATAGTGACGTATTTAGCTTTCATCAACATTGAAATGTCTCTCAAGTCTACAAACTATATGTGTTTAATATTTAATAAACGTTATATGGAATATTTTGAAAGTAATTTGACTGACCGCTGTTGCTACCATAATATTCAACAGTTTACCCTTGTCGTTAGGCCTACTTTGAAATTGGGATTCTGGGAATTCGAATTAATTAATTTGATTTCAACACGCTGTAAAAAGTGGGAGTAGCTTATTTAGAAATGGGGGAGGCATGGCTAAAATGGATGTTTCTATTCCACTGCCTTTCGTGTTGCATCGATTCATGCAGCACAGCTTTAGCTAACTGTCTCTGGTAATAAACCACGTGGACATTCTTCAGGTTCGTATCTTGAGGTGTCGCTACATATTGTAGCGAGTTTTGAGAACGGTAAGTCTGCATACTTGATTCATCCATCCCACTAGGCAGGTTCGGACCTTGTAATGGGCATGTATTCGGAAACTAGTAAAGGGTCGTTACCGGTTTGACAGTGAATGGGCGCGGATTCTTGCGAAAATATAGACGAGGTAAGCCGTATTCGGTGCACAAATCAGTCAAGTGTTTGGGTGAACGTTAAGGGAAGACACCCGCTTAAGCGCATTGTATATCTATTTGACTTGCCAACAAATTAACAAAACTAATGAAAACAAGCATTTTGTAAGTATTGCTTTGCAATACATCCCCTACCTGGTGAGATAAATCTTTAGAGATTGACAGTCCAAAACTCCATTAAAAATTGGCAGAAGCAGCTGAAACCTGAACTTGACTGTAACTTCTTATAACTAAGCAATACACCAAGTTTGAGTTATATATAGTGAAGGAGAACGAAAAAGTCTTGAAAGCTGATATGTACGTATTTCTTAAGTCGAAAGGGAACATAACTCCATCAAAATTTGAAACAAATGCTTGAAACTCGAACATGCTCTGTAATTTCCCATAACAAAGCAATGTACCAATTCTAAGTTGAATATCTCGAAGGGCTGCGAAAAAAATTGTGGAAAACTAATATTTTTTGTATTTCATAAATCGGAAGGGGGAAAATTGCTCTATAACTCCCTATAATAAAAGTGCGGAAAAACGGATAGATTTCGTATTTCATAAGTCGGAAGGGGGCGTAACTCCATCAAAATTGACGCAAACTCCTGAAACTCGAACTTGGTCTGTAATTTCTCATAGCAACTCAACGTACCAATTTTCAGTTGAATACCTTGAAAGACTGCGAGAAAAAGCGTGGAAAACAAATATTTTTCGTATTTCATAAGTCGAAAGGGGGCATAACTCCACGATAAATTGACGAAAATCTCTTAAACTCGAACATGCTCTACTAACTCCTTGTACTAAAGCGATGTACCGAATTCGCTTAAATAGCTTGAAAGAATGCGAAAAAAGTGTGGAAAGCTGATATTTTTCGTATTTCTTA
Source organism: Chaetoderma sp. LZ-2023a (assembly GCA_034401795.1). Lineage (NCBI taxonomy): Eukaryota > Metazoa > Mollusca > Caudofoveata > Chaetodermatida > Chaetodermatidae > Chaetoderma > Chaetoderma sp. LZ-2023a. The sequence continues at coordinate 36,853,377 of CM067359.1, forward strand.
AGCCGAAAGGGGGAATAACTCCATCATAAATTGACGTATACGCCTGAACCTCGAACTTGCTCTGTAACGTCTCAAAAGAAAGCAATATACCAATTCTCAGTTGAATACCTTGAAGGAATGCGAAAAAAAGAGCGGAAAACCAACTGTGACAGATGGACAGACAGACGGACGGGCGGACAGACGGACAAACCGAGCGCAAACCTATAGTCCCCACCTCCCGGTTTTACCGGTAGGGGACTAATAATGTATGGATGGATTGATGGATGGGACAGACGAATGGATGGACAGCTAGACGGATTGACGGGCGGATGGATGGATGAAGTAATGGATGGATGGATGTATGGGTATGAAGGGTGAAATTATGGATCAAAGACATGAAAGAACGGATGAACGAATGAATGAATAGATGAATGAATGGATGAACAAACGAATGAACGAACGAACGAGCGAGCGAGCGAGTGAGCGAACAAACGAAATGCTGATGCATGTGCATGAGTGAGTGGATGGATGGACGGATGGATGGATGGATGGATGGATGGAAGGATGGGTGGGTGGGTGGGTGGGTGGGTGTGTGGGTGGATGGGTAAATGGATGGATGGATGGATGGACACATAGAAGTGATTATCAGTTTTATTATACAAATAAGTTTAATTATAGCACATTTATTCCTAATATCAAAACAATGAAATAAAAACCGTTTGACTTTCATTGTCAGAATCAGTCAAACCGATGAACAAGTCAGCAATCTATGGTACCGTAGACCAGGCATCATATTCAGCGTTCACATCACGTGATAGTGACTCGTCCGATCATGATAATCGCACGTCAAGTACACAGACTCGACACGAGACACGTGAAGAAACCGCGAATGCACAACCACCTTCAGGTGCACACCCTTGACACGAGACACACAGCGAAACATCGAATGTACCGCCACCTTCACGTACACACCCTCGACACATCGAATGCGCCTCCATCTTCAAGTACACAGCCTTCACAGGAGACATGCAGAGAAACAGTGAATGTACATCCACCTTCAAGTACACAGCCTAGACACGAGACAGGCAGAGAAATAGCGAATGTACCACTGCCTTCAAGTACACACCGTCGACACGAGACACGCAGAGAAACAGCGAATGTACCACCAACTTCAGGTACACACCCTCGACACGAGGCACGCGGAGAGACATCGAATGTACCACCACCTTCACCTTATAACCAAGTTGCTTATCGTGATTTTTTAACAGGTGAGACTTTGCTGAAATATCAACAATGAGGAACATATTCTGGCGCTTTCATCGTCGTTATTAGTCCGCTACCGGTAAAACCTGGGGGACTATATGGTTGCACTCCGTCTACCCGTCTCTCTGTCCGTCTGTCCATCCGTTCATCTGTCCGTCTGTCCATCTGTCCGTTTGTATATCTGTCGCAGTTGGTTTTCCGCACTTTTTTTCGCAGTCCTTCAAGGTATTCGACTGAGAATTGGTTTATGGCTTTGTTTTGAGAAGTTACAGACCAAGTTCGAGTTTCAGGCGTATACGTCAATTTTTGATGGAGTTATGCCCCCTTTCCAGTTAAGAAATACAAAAAATATCAGCTTTCCGCACTTTTTTCGCACTCCTTCAAGATATTTATACGAAAATCGGTGCATCGCTTTAGTATAAGAAGTTACAGAGCAAGTTAGAGTTTCAGACATTTTCGTTAACTTTTCATGGAGTTATGCCCCCTTTCGTCTTATGCAATACGGAAAATATTAGTTTTCCACACTTTTTTTCGCAGTCTTTCAAGATATTATAGTGAGAACTGCTACATTGCTTTATTATGAGAAGGTACAGACCAAGTTTGAGTTTCAGGCGTATGCGTAAATTTTTGATGGAGTTATGCCCCCTTTCGTCTTAAGAAATACGAAAAATATCAGCTTTCCGCACTTTTTTTCGCACTCCTTCAAGATATTTAAGCAAAAATCAGTGCATCGCTTTACTATAAGGAGTTACAGAGCAAGTTGGAGTTTCAGACATTTTCGTCAATTTTTCATGGAGTTATGCTCCCTTTCGACTTATGAAAATATATTATTTTCCACACTTTTTTCGCAGTCTTTCAAGATGTTATACTGAGAATTGCTACATTGCTTTGTTATGAGAAGTTACAGACTAAGTTCTAGTTTCAGGCGTATGCATAAATCTTTGACGGAGTTATGCCCCCTTTCGACCTATGAAATACGAAAAATATTAGTTTTCCACACTTTTTTCGCAGTCTTTCAAGATATTCAAATGAGAATTGCTACATTAATTTATTATGAAAAACTACAGACCAAGTTCGGGTTTCAGGCGTTTGCGCCATTTTTTGATGGAGTTATGTCCACTTTCGACTTATGAAAGACAAACATATCAGCTTTCAAGACTTTTTCCTTCTCCTTCACCATATATAACGGAGACTTGGTTTATTGCTATGTTATGTGAAGTTACAGATCAAGTTAGAGATTCAGCTGCTTTTGACAATTTTTAATGAAATTTTTGACTGTCAATCTCTAAAGATTTATATCACCACGTAGGGCACGTGTATTGCAAAGCAATTTACAGAATGCTTGTTTTTTGGTGATGTCGTTGTTGTTGTGGGATTTGTTGGGGAGTGGGAGATTATTTAACATTCTTTAAAAGAAAAGTCTTGCCACACCTTTCACCTTTTTCTTGATTCTTTTTTTTTATTCCCTTTTTCTCTTCTTTCTTGTTTGTTTACCCAAGTTTTATTCCACAATATATAGGCCACAAACATCTCCACACAGTGTGGCGAAAATATTACAATTATTATCTCATCGCAAGTTAATAAACAATGGTCTAACTTGCCTACATTATGACAGAAATCACAAAATGTGTCATTTCTCTGTTTCATTGTTGTTGTTGTTGTTGTTGTTGCTGCTGCTGCTGCTGCTTCTGCTACTGCTGTTGTTGTTGTTGTTGTTGTTGTTGTTGTTGTTGATGCTGCTGGCTGCTGCATCTGCTACTGCTGCTGCTGCTTGTGTCGTCATCATCGTCGTCTTCGTCGTCGATATTATTGTTAATACTGTTATGTCGTCGTCGTCGTTATTGTTGTGTTGCTGCAGCTATGAAGTTTTGGGGTTTTTTTTATTGATATTGATATTTTTATCATTGCCGTCATCGTCGTTGTCATCGTCTTCGTCGTCCATGACTTTGTTGCTGCTGCTGCAATGCCTGCTGTGGTTATTGCTTGCATTGTTGCTGCTGACGCCGTGGTGGTGGTGGTGGTGGTCGTGGTCGTTGTCGTCGTCGCCATCGTCATGGTCGATGTTGTTGTTGGCGATTATGATGATGGGTGTTTCTTGTTGTTGTTGTTGTTGTTGTTGTTGTTGTTGTTGCTGCTGTTGCTGCTGCTGCTGCAGTGACTGCTTGCGTTGTTGTTGTCGTCGTCGTCATGGCCATGGTCATCGTCGTCCTCTTCGTCGCGTCGTTGCTGTTGTTGCTACTGTTATTCCGGTTTTTTATTAATGATATTAATATTTTCATTGTTGTGGTGGTGGTGGTAGTGGTGGTGGTAGGGGTGGTGGTAGTGGTGGTGATGGTGATCGTTGTGGTGGCCGTGGCTCTGGTCGTCATCGTCGGAGTCATTGTTGTTGTTGTTGTTGTTGTTGTTGTTGTTGTTGTTGTTGTTGTTGTTGTTGATCTTTCTGCCATTATTAATATAATTTTATTATTATTATTATTATTATTATTATTATTATTATTATTCACAGAAACATTTGTGTAAAGGGAACCTGCATACTGTAAGGCATATATATCCCAAAGCATCTATTTCTGTCGATGTATCTGTCGCCATTGTCCACCAGATGTTGACTCACCTGACCGATGGATGAATCCCATCTAGCACTCACGTTTAAGACGTCATGAGCAATTACGTCATATGTAGGCTGACATCACAATAAAATGCAACAACAATGCCAACGTACCGTAATTGCCAGGACTATTTGTATAACTGGGTTATCATGTAAAAACAATAGGCCAGCGTGACCTACCTTTCACTATTCACTGAACACTATGGAAGATTCAGGTCGGGGCTATAGTTTCATGTACAATAGCCAAACATGATTCTTTGTAGGACAAATATGCTATGGCAGCAACAGCACCCAGTAAAATTAGTTTCAAAATATTCGACATAATGTTTATTAAATAGCAAAGACATACAATTCGTACAATGTGTCGGACTATTAAGCGTTTAAGACGGACTAAATCGAGTCATTCATGCCTTAATTGATTATGAAATCATCCTACACGTCACGTAGCTGATTATGACTTCATATGATGAATGGATAAATTGGAAAGGATTTAAGAACCATTCACATATTCAACAGCATATACAATTCTGATCTGGGCTGTAGTCTCGCTAGTTTTCGCATCTCGTAGCCAACCTTAGTACACGGAAGCATTTTGGGCTAAATGTAAGGTGTGTTCGTGGGTGCGTGCGCGCGCGCGGCACGCGTGCGTGCGTGTGTGTGTCAGTCACTGTAACCTACCGGTCACAGTTTAATCAATATACAGCAAATAAATTATTGTATTCTTAGAACACGTCAGCCTATGATCGCCAAACTCGGAGTATCTGTGTGATGTCGTGTACATTTCATAGTTTGAACAACATTACACGAAAATTATGGGCATCACTAAAATTTTTGTTTATTTTGTATTTTATATTTTCTTATCTTTCTTGGTTTTAATAACGGAAAAATAAAAAATCTATATTGTTATTAGATACGTATTTTGTTTTCTCAAACAACTATGCCACTAGCTATAAGTAAACAACACGAGGGCCACCGCCGCCACACCAACCGTCAGCCATATACGCCAATGTACATACGCACGCGCGCACGCACGCGCGCACCCATAACAGTAGCATCGATAGTATCGTGTTAACCCTCTACATCGTACAACCGGCAAAGAGTAATGCGGAGACATCGAGGGATGTCGGTAACACGGATAAAGAAATAATTGGGTCCCAATTTGAGGTGAGTTGACAATTCATCATTTTCCCCGTGTATGCTTATTGATGAATATATATTTTGGCATACATCTTACAATGAATGTTCGAGCCTCGTGCATGTAGTTGTTAATTCGTGGTATGGCAACAAGTTGAAACTTCTCTGAAAATGTATCACTTTGTCACTTGAAGCCTTAGTTCCCGAGTTTTTCACATCTACTGAACAATATTATATATTGTTCCTGATCAGCAAAAAACACGTTCCATCCATAGGTTTATCAGTTTTTTTCAGAACATCATTGCAGACACGCATAGTGTAGGCAGTAATGGCAGTCGAGAACAACAGATACATTATTTTGAGGCAATCGGATTGGTGGCACTGTGAACACGGATATAATGTGATGCTTGGGTCAGGAATATCATGTTTATTTTTCAAGTTATTCTGAAATCACGTGCCCTCTGTGAACTCGGCGACGCAAAAATTATCTATAAAATCGTATGCGTTGTAATGGCACAAAAAGTTATTTGATAAACGGGAACTGAACCAGAGGTTTGACTTCAATTCTAGGCCAATTACCACCGGAAGCAGGCGTTACATGAGAGCTTCCACAGTGGTCTTGAAAAATGTCAATTTGCAGACCAGGGGAAGGATATTTTTGAAAATTTACCACAGGAATGACTGGCTCGATTCCCGAGCCAGTCATTCCAGTGCTAAACTTTCAAAAATAGTTTTCTCTTGGTCTGCAAATTGACATTTTATTTGAAACAAATTCAAGGCTTAAAGGGTTTAAGACACACATCCACACCAGGGTGCCTGAAAATTCAAAATTCTCAAGGATATACTTTTAGAGTCTATTTATCACATAAACTGATATTTTGACAAATCTGCCAATAAAATCGACTCCTGAACTGCGTTTGAATGCACAATTTTTCGCTGTTCGTTTTTCGTCACTGTGACGCTTCACTTGCTAAGAGTGCTGACCAATCCGCCACAAAAAATAATGACAAACACGACATTGTTATTTCGGACTTGTAAAATAGCTGCGTCTATCATGCAAATTTACAAACGTATTTCATAACTAGTTAGTACCGGTGTCTATATTACAAAATTAAAAGCAAAACATAATGTACCCAGAGTCAAGTTCGACTTACTAACTATAGTCAGTTTCATGGTTTACTGAACATGCGCAGTGGCAATGTCAAGCCGAACTATAGTTCGTTTGTACCCGGTTCCCCATTGAATTACTATTTCAGAAATTTTGGAACCCGGTACCAGTCTCCATTAACCGTCTCTGTCGTCTGTTTTGATGACATACGAAAATGGGTTATTTTTGTCCGCTAAGACGTCAAAAAGCATCCATATGACATAAAGTGGGAAGGAATTGGGGCTTGGGAACATTGACATACAATGGGAAGCATAATTTCATCAAACCTAAGTTATTTAGCGAAATATTTACACTTTTATATGCATTTATTCGTGGCAAGTGATCACTGTCCGCCATTTTGAAATTAACGCAAATATCGCAATAACCATCTGAACCGAGCTCGGGTGCTCAGTTGACTATAGTTGACTAGCTAGTTAACTATTTGAAGTTCGACGGGTATTCTAGTTAGCTATAGCAAACTGGTTAGGATTCGAACTTGACCCAGTCTTGTTTACATTTTGTACGCCGTCGTTGCTCGGAAACATCCGCGGTATCACAAGCCATGTGTGATTATTACGAGTTATCTAACACATGATCTTTCGTTGAATATTGCACGTGTTCATATCGAGAAAGATGGAAAGGTGCTGAAAGGCTTATTTATATGATAACAATTTATATGATAGAATTTTTGTTGTTGTCAATTTGAATTAGAGATACAACTAAAATATAATAATTACGGAATGAAATTATGATATGTTAAGATTTCTTTTGTTGAAATTCGTTCCATTACACCGAGGTACACAAAATAAAGGTGCATATTCACACGAGAATGCTTAAAAATAAAATTGTTAACATTCTATTCTTTCATACGCGTAAATTATGTGTCTATATGTAATGAAACGAAATAAATCTTAACATATGATGATTTCATTCCATTTAAATTAATATAATTATTAAGTTGCGAAATTGAAAGAGAGGCACGAGCCTCTATTTCAATTTCGCAACTTAAAAAATTATATTAATTCAAATGAAATGAAATCATCATATGTTAAGATTTATTTCGTTTCATTACATATAGGTTCACAGTTTAAGCCTCTAAAAGTATATTATTCAAACAATTCTATTTTCAGTAATTTTGCTGTGAATATGCACCTTTAAGTGTCTTAACCATTTCACGATGAAGCCGGCCAAAACCGGCCTCTTTAGTGGTCCTGGGGAATGTCAATTTGCAGGCCAAGAGAAGACTAGTTTTTGAAAATCTACAACTGGAATGACTGGCTAGATAACCGAGCCAGTCATTCCAGTGGTAAATTTTCAAAAATAGTCTTCTCTTGGCCTGCAAATGAGTACTTCAACAAGTAAATATCTTACTTTTTTTTACACAAATTTAGTCATTAAAGGGTTAAGGTATGCAATTTAACAAAATTATTTTCAAGTAGTCTGGTGTGAATATGCACTATTAAAATCGATCATCAAGGATAATTTGAGTGCACCAACAATTTCCGCGAAACAGGATAGGAAAAGAAATGTTCCCAAATAAAACCTCACCCTGTCTTTTCTAGAGGCGAGCATGTAATTTCGGCCTCCAGTGGTGATTGTCTAGAATTACAGTCAAATCTCTAATTTGCAGGTAAGTTCTCAATTTTTCACTGGCAATAGATGAATCCAATCTACCACTCAAATATATGACTGTTCTGCCGCAGTGCATACAGCTTGACGGAGTCAACACAAGGTACAGATGTAAGACTTTATCGTGCTGATTTAACAGTAAATTAGCTTGACAATGGAGATGGCAGAATTCAGCGCCGATCCGGTGCCACCGTCCAGCCAAGGCGAACCTGTTCCTGAGCCTGATAAGCGAACCAGGACCCTGACTCCCAAGGGACAGGAGCAGTACGACGAACAGCTTCTTAGATTGAAAGATAAATATTACCATACATGGCGTAAAATGGAGCAAATCATGTACTCGTTCGATGAAGAGAACTTAGAAGTTAAATACTTAGGTGATATCAACGATACCTTTCGCAAATTATAGTCTTTTGTTGATTGACTCGAATGCGATTACAGAATTTCTCAAGGACCAGCGTACTGAACCTGCATCCCAGCACATTGCTTAGTTACTACGATTCTTCAGCCGGCATACTACCTATTGTAGGTAAGGTCCCACGTGGTATTCGAGAGAGCTGGTCGGCTCGTGCATCGCAGTAGAAAAGCCAGAATAATGTGCCATTTCCCCCTTTTTCATTCTTTCTGCGGTTTGCCCATGTAGTGTGTTAGAGAAAGAATTATCATAGTTTGAATTTGAGCAATTTTGTGACGAAGGGACCCTCCGAAACCCAAACCGTTTAATAATAAGGTAACCGCGCATAAATCCGATGTTGTCTCATCCGAGCCATCCCTCGTTAATGGTAACAGTGACAATGCCTCTTCGAAGCGTTGGCCAATTCACCACGCAAATCACCCATTGACAGGTTGTCACTCTTTCCTAGCTATGACCCTCGAAAAGAGACGTGACTATCTAAAAAACAACGAGCTGTGTTTTAGTGCTGTATGGGTAAACAACGTGCCTCTAAATGTCAACATAATGAAATCAAGTGTTGTAAGTGTTCAAGTAATCGCCATGTTACCTGTATGAATTACGATAAACACAAATCAGATTCTATACCAGAGCATGGTGGGGAAAGTGGTGCACCCTTGCATCATGCATCGGGCGGTGCTGCAATCAATACCAACTGTTCTGAATTGTGCGGTGATGCGGCCGGTGGCAGATCCTGCGGCAAAATAGAATTAGTGACTGTGTATCCAGTGAACAATCCGGAACGTGCAATTCGTACATATGCAGTAATCAATGACCAGAGCAACAAGATTCTTGCCTGTTTTTGTATACCTTTCAAGTGAACAGTGAAACGTCAGTCTTCATTATATCTTCCTGTTCTGGAAGTCTATCGTATTCTGGTCACACCGCTAATAACTTTACTGTTGAACCTATATGTGGCGGTGACCAGTTGTGTTTGTCAAGCATAATTGAAGGTGATGATATTCCAAACAACGTTCAAGAAATACCTACTCCAGAAGTAGCTATGGCATACCTTCATTTGTCAGAGATCGCACCTCATATTTCTGATCTGGACCCCGCGTCAGAGATCCTCCTGCCCATTGGACGTGATGTACCCCCGGTGCACCATGTGATTGAACAGAAAGTTGGGCCCAAGAACGGACTGTTCGCTCAGTGCCTCATTCTCGGGTGGACAATAATCGGTGACGTGTGCTTGGATGGTATGCATAAGCCAATCAGAGTCAACATAATGAAGAGTAACGTATTTGGTAATGGGCGCAATTCTGTGTGTAGACCTTGTGATAGTCAGCTGATGGTATCTGGGGTGGAGCAGATGGAACTCACTGCTGCACCTCAGTGTACTGAACCAGCCCCGGCATGTGATATCTTTAAAACAACTCCGTTTGATTAAACTCCTGGTTTCTCAGCAGAAGATCGTCTGTTCCTTGCCATGATGAATGAGGAAATGGAGCAGAACGAAGATGGAAAATGGTCTGCCCCACTTCCTTTCCGTAATGATCGACCCAGAATTCCAAACAATCAGTCTCAGACCTTAAAGCGAGCTATCATGTTTAATCAGAATCTGCAGAAAAATCCAACCAAGCAACAACATGCTGTGGAGTTCATGTGAGACATCTTTCAGCCTGGTCATGTGGAACTGGCTCCACTGTTGTCAGTAGAGGAGGAGTGTTGGTACCTTCCCATATCTGGTGTGTACCACCCTCATAAACCGGGCAAGATTCGCATGGTTTTTTATTCGTCCGCCAGGTATCATGATGTGTCGTTGAACTCAACTCTCCTCACTGGGCCAGACCTCACAAATAGTCTCATTGGCGTCTTAATGCGTTTTCGTATTGGGCCTATCGCTGTCACGGTTGATATTGAACAAATTTTTCTTTGCTTTGCTGTATCCGAAAAACACCAAAATTTCTTGCGTTTCATATGGTACAAAGATACTGATCCACAGAAACTGCTCACCGAATATCGCATGTCTGTCCACATTTTTGAGAATTCCCATTCCCCTGTAGTGGACATGTATGGACTTCGTCGGGCCGCATTAGAAGCTGAACATAGTTTTGGTAGTGACGTCCGTGGTTTCATTGACAGGAACTTCTATGTAGACGATGACCTCTTCTCATTGCCATCATCCGATCGAGCAGTCGATTTGCTTCATCATACTAAAGAAACCCTGTAGACACATGGGCCGCTTCGCCTGCACAAGTTCACATCAAATGATGCAGTTGTTATGCAGTCCTTTGACCCTCAGGATCTGGCCAAAGACATCATCAACGTCGAACTTTGACGAGATGAACTACCTACTCAGAGTAGCCTGGGCCTTGTTTGGGACTTACAGCTGGATTCCTTCAGGTTTCGTCTCAATCCAGAAGACAAACCTTTCACTCGCAGAGCGGTTCTCTCACAAGTGAACAGTCTCTATGACCCGCTTGGATTTATAGCACCCATCATTGTACAGGGAAAGCTCCTTTTGCGAGAGATGATGGTACTACCCTCGGTCAGCTGGGACGGCACTCTTCCAGAAGTTTTTCTATCACGCTGGACCTGTTTGAGACTAGACTTGTCACAATTACATAACCTTCACATACCATGTCAGTAACTACCATGTCAGGAGTGAACTGACCATAGTGTGATTATCTGCGCAGATGCCTCAGAGGCGGTCATAGCTGTTGTTGCCTATCTGCCCGACAAGGATGAAAATGGAAACTTTCATCTCGGATTCCTCGGAAAAGCTTTGCACCCAAACAGGCCACGTCAATACCTCGCTTGGAGCTTTCTGCTGCTGTTCTTGGAGTGGAAATGGCAAGAGTAATTAGTGACCAATTAGAAGTTCCCCCAGATTATTTCTTATTCTTCACTGGCAGTATGATTGTGATGGGTTACATTAATAACACTATAAGAAGGTTTCATGCTTATGTTGCTAATCGAGTGCATCGTCTCCTCAGCTTCTCATCTCCCGACCAATGGAACTTTGTACCGACTGATGTGAATCAAGCTGATCACGGCACCAGATCTACCCCTGGATTTGTCATGAGTGATGTTTGGCTTCATGGTCCCGTAGAATGGCTTTCCAAATGGATAAAAACCAGGGCAGAGACCACTCCAGCAAATTTCGATCTCATCCATCCAGATGATGATAAGGAGGTCAAGAGAGAGATTGTTGTGAATAAACTTTCTACTTCAAAGGTAAAGCTTTCTACCCATCGATTCGAGAACTTTTCAACCTTGCAATCACTGATCAGGGGCTTGATGTTTTTGAAACGTAAATGTAGATGTGTTAAGTATACTCAGTATGGCGCAAGTCATACTAATGTTGTACTGTCCCAAGAAACAGAAACATTCGTGATTCACACCGTTCATGCTGAGGTCTTCAACCATGAGACAGCTCACCTTATATAGGGTAAACCCATACCTAGGGGCAGCAGAATCATTTATTTGGATCCCTGGCATGACGACAATGGAATTCTACGTGTTGGAGGTCGCATTAAGCATGCTAATGTCAGTCTTCAGCAGAAGAACCCTATTATCATCCCAGGATTTCACCATATTGCACGTCTCATTGTTCTTCACCAGCACAAGCTAATTCATCATCAGGGTCGTCACCTTATTGAAGGTGCCGTGTGTGCTGCAGGGTTCTGGATAACTGGATGCAAGCGTTTGGTGTATCCATCATCTCGAACTGTGTAAAGTGCCATCGTTCCCGCAGGACCCTGTCTGTACAGAAAATGGGTAACCTACCTGCCGAGCGCCTTACTCCATCTCCGCCATTTATCTATGTGGTACTAGACTGTTTCGGTCCTTGGGAGGTGGTGACTAGACGTACTCGAGGTGGAAGTGTGGACTCCAAGAGATGGGCTTTTCTCTTTACGTGTATGTGTTCCCGAGCAGTCCATAGCGAAGTACTAGAACAAATGAGCACGCCATCCTTCATCAACGCGTTACGTCGGTTCTTCAGTATTCCTGGTAAGTTGAAGGAATTCTATGGTGACAGAAGTTCAAAATTTATTGGTTGTGTGGGGGAACTGGGAATCACAGGAGTTAACGTGGAGGATTCACAGATTCGTGCTTACCTTCAAACTTCTGAATCCATATGGAGGTTCAACACTCCTTACTCTTCCCACGTGGGGGAGCTTGGGAGCGTCTCATCGGGATGGTACGCCGCATCTTTAGCGCATTGTTGCTTGATGCTCGGTATATCAAACTCACACACGAGGTGTTAACAACATTCTTGCCAGAAGTGTGCTCTATAATTAAGAATAGGCCGATTGTACCAGTTTCTAGTGACCCGGACTCACCTTTCATACTTACTCCGAATGTTCTTCTCATGCAGAAGTCAGTGGATGTCACCGAAGTCCCCATGGATGTCAACGTTCGTAGCTTGTACACCTCTCGGTGGAAGGTGATCCAGGCTCTTGCGGATCGGTTCTGGACTCGCTGGCGTCAAGAGTACCTACACACTCTCCAGCAACGAAAGAAATGGGAGATCCAATCACCCACTGTCAATGTCGGCAACATTATTCTCTTAAAGGACATTTTACGCCAAGTATGGTCATATTTATCTTTCAATCTAAGAAGCTGTTCGTCGTACTGCTCCTGTCCCTTGGGAGTCAGGGTCCTGGTTCGCTTATCAGGCTTTGTCAAATGCCAAAATGGCAGATCTTCACTAGGGTGTGTACAGCTGACACAGCAATCAGTTTGGAAGGGTTCATTACAAGTAAAGCTGAAACCTTGAAAACAATTAGATCAAAGTTCTGATGAATTAACTGGAATATTGGAACGTGTAGAAATGCGGGGTTTTTTTCCCAAACGAATGGTTAATCATGACAAGAACGGTGAGTGTGGCGAGAAAAAGTGGTTTTAATACACTTGCAAATATTTCAATTAAACGAAGGGCCTATTCTTTGGAACGTTTCATACAATTGATAAATCGGTTGCACGGGTTGGTGTGTATGAAATCATGGATAGTGGGGGACTCTGTTCTGAAAATAATAAGACTGGTAAAAGAGAGATGCCCATTGATTGACAAGATTCTGTTCTCAATGACCAACAAAGAGGGCATGCTCTGGAATTACTTCAAGAATTTTCATATGTTTAGATGTTGTCCACACTTATCAAACAACCATTCAGACGCATCCCAAAACATCTAAAACAATAGGTACAAAAACAAACACAAGTCATGCTGGATAATTGTATAATAGAGGAGGGTGGACGTCCATGTTCCTCTCCCGTGGTATTGGCTAGGAAGAAGGATGGGTCTTTGCATTACTGCATCGATTACAGATAACTGAATTCTGTAACTCACAAAGATTCCTTCCCGATTCCAGGCATCGATGATTGTTTAGAAACGTTTTTAGTTTCTGCGGTATTCGCAGTCAGTGATTTAGCGTCCGGATACTGGGAAATAGAGGTGGATACTTAAAATCAAAGAAAAAACTGTGTTCTCGACAGACTCGATTCTATACCAATTTAACGTAATGGCATTTGGGTTAGTAAATGGCCCAGCTACCTTCCAGAGGCTAATGCAGCTGGTGTACGTGCCACTATGCATATATCCGATATAAACCTGAATCAGGACACCAGCGTAGCCGAGCATTTCAATCTGCCAGACCACTTGATCAGTCGTGATTTGTAAATCTTACCCATTGAACTTTGTGACCTAGATATTTGATGTCTTATCCTGAAACTAATAGAACTTCTAGCCACCTATATTATGAAAGGATGGGCCAAATTTGGTGATTCTTCCCACTTGCGATCTCGATATATAGCTTAAAATGTGTATTTTGGGAGGCGCTAAGTGACCTTGTGACCTAGATATTTGAACTATTGATCGCAAATAAGGTAGCCCCTCTAGGCAACCACAAGATGAATGTTTGATAGCGATTTGACAATTCTACCTTCTTGCATTGCAGAGTTATTGATGAAAATCTGTATGCTGGTATGCACTATGTGACCCCGTAATCTCTATTTTAAACTTTTTGACTACAAACTAAAACATTTTCTAGCCTCTCATAAGGTCAATGATGTGCCGAATTTGGTGAATCCGCCTACTTGTGTTCCGGATTTATGGCTAAAATGTGTATTTCGTGATGCACCACGTGATCCAGTGACCTCGATCTCTGACCTATTGGCCCCAAACTAAAACATTTTCCAGCCATTCATAATATCAATATTACATTTGGTAATTCTAGCTACTTGTGCTCCGAACTTGTGGCTAAAAATGTGTATTTAGGGATGTACTAAGTGACCCCGTGATCTCGATTTTTGGCCTTTGGACGCCAAACCAAAACATTTTCTAGCCACTCATAATATCAATGTACATATCGAATTTGCCGATACTAGCTAATTGCGTTCCCAATTTTGTCGCTAAAATGTATATTTAGGGTTGTACTAAGTGACCCAGTGACCTCGATTTTTGGCCTTTTGACGCCAAACTAAAACAATTTTTAGCTACTCATAATATCAACGGATGTGCCGAAAATTGTGCTTCTACCTACTTGCGTTCCAGATTTATGGCTAAACATTTGTATTTCGAGATACACAGTGATCCCGTGACCTCGGGTTTTTACCCCAAACTAAAACATTTTCTAGCCACTCATAACATCAATGTATGTGCCGAAATTTGTGCTTCCCTTACTTAACCATTACCTTACTTACCTTCCGGATTTATGGGTAAAAATGTGTATTTCGGGATGCACTAAGTGACCCCGTGACTTCGATCTTTACCTTTTCACCCTAAACTAAAAATTGTTTTAGTTACTCATAATATCAAAGTATGTACCAAATTTGGTGCCTCGGATAAACAGATACACTAACGCACTCACGCACGCACGGGTGCACGCACGCATGCACTCGCGGACGCGTTCACACACGTACGCACGCACGCGTGTAGGCAGGCAAGTAGACAGACAGACAGACGGCGCCAAACAGTAATACTCACGCCGGCCTTCGGCAGCGTGAGTGATGATGATGATGATGATGATGATGATGATGATGATGATGATGATGATGATGATATGATGATGATGATGGCATAAAGCTATGCTAATTTATTGTGTATATCTAGCATATAATGTAGATATATCTCTACCGCCAAATGAAAGCAAGCAAGCAGACTAAAAATTGAGAATCTGTTTATTAATGAATCCAAAACAGAGTTCACCCACATATCTACAAAGCATGAAACTAAAGAGAATGACGATCCACTTCGTGGCGGCGAACCATGGCGGAAAAGTACAATCTTGTGCTCACTGCTTTGCAGTACTGCTGACATTGCTGCACGCTGCGTCATGGGGAGCATAGCTTTTCAGTCCTTCTGGAAACTATGGATTCGTAGATCAAAGATGCCCTTGGTACAAAAAGACTACGTTTATACCATGAAGCCTGTGTATCCTTGATGCTGTATAATTGTAACAGCTGGGCAGCTCCAAAAGCACGTCCAGACAAACTTGACACCTACCACCGCAAACGCCTAGGCACCATCACTGGACACCGATGGCCAGACAGCGTAGTTTCCAATGATGGACTATACAAGTTGTGCAATACGTCGCCGCTGTCTGTAAAAGTCACCCAGCAAAGATGGTCCATGTTTGGCCATGTGCTAAGGATACCAGAAGAGACACCAGCACAGAGAGCCTTGGAAATCGCCCTACTCGGAGCCAACAAATACAAAGCCATGAGAAGACGTCATTTCATAAATCCGCTAAGCGTACTACAAGGTGACCTCAAGAAAGCAGGACTCGGTACACTCAAGCCAAGAATGGACCTGGGGAAGTTAAGGATTTCGGCTGAGGACAAGACACAGTGGACAAAACGGAGGAAGGACTGATTACAGCTGTATGATATTTCTACTACTACAGCCGCAGAATACAGTAATCATACATGCAAATGAACATTTGAGCACAATGGTATATGCATTCACGAGGGTTGCTCACGAGCAGTATATCGAACGCTATAAACCCTTTCATGGTAAATCAGGCCGAAAGGGGCGTCTACAGTGGCTTTAGTGAATGCCCATCTGCAGGCTAAAAGAATGCTTTTTTTTAATTTACCACTGGAATGACTGGCTCGATAACCGAGCCAGTCATTCCAGCGTTAAATCTTCAAAAATAAACTTCCCTCGTCTAGCAAATGGACATTCAATAAGCAAATGTTTATATTTTCTTGACCAAATTTAGCCATTAATGAGTTAATATGTAGGATTCGCTATCTTCTATTCATCGCCTGTTTACTCGCTTTACATGTATGGAAATAACACACTGTTCAGCTCAGAAATAACTTAACATGTTTCAAAGACAAAAGCAGAAACACTAGTTAGTACAATTGTGTTCAAAATATCCCATAGAACATTTTCAAACATGGTGTAAGATATGTTCTATAGAATATTTTGAACATAATTCACCTTTCCAGAGTATCCATCTTCCATCTGACCTCGTATGACGTCATAATCAGCTCAGCGCGTGTATGATGACGTCACAATCAGTACGTCCCAAAGGGTTCCGTCATCAACTCCCAAATAGTCGGACACGTTGTATGAATTGTATGTCTTTGTAATTCTTTGTTATTTAATAAACATGCTGTTGAATATTTTGAAACTAATTTGACTGGGCGCGGTTGCTGCCTTAGGCAGCAACAGCACCCAGTCAAATTAGTTTCAAAATATTCAACAGATTACCTGTGTGGATTTTTGAAAATTGATAGTCAGGGTGTTCAGAGATCGATCGATCCCAACACGAGCGAGGTGTGGGTGGAATTTAACTACATATGGGCGGGGCTTAGCTAAAACCGGAAAGGTCCATTGGATTTGGAAGGCATTGCTGCCTAAAGGATACTTTTTTTTATTTGTTCAATATATTCAAAATATATTTTATGTTATTTCTGAGCTATACTATAGACCGTTTGAAATAAAAGCATTTGCTTTCTTACCTCCGTATGATAAAGAGCTCATGAATAGATGTGAGGATTTCTTTACCTATCTACAGGTGTGACAACGGATGCTATTCCTGGAATCTGTAATATATAATAGACACATTTATCAGCAGTCATTTATTTTTTTGCTAAGAGTTGCGAAGAGAAATAAAGTGTCAGTCGTTATTTTGGGTTCATGAAAGTTTGTTGAATTGAGCACCAGTTCGTTTCAATGATGATTTAGACTTTAATAGGCCTATAAGCAAACATATAAAACAAGATGAATCCACTCTGTCAGTCAAATGTATGAAGTCATAAGGAATTACATCACAATTACGTTGACGTCACAATCAATTACGTAATGAGCAACGTATCTAAGTCCGCACGAACCCTGCATAGTCTGTAAAGTTGTACAAATTGTATGTCTTTACTATTTAATAAACACTCTGTTAAATATTTTAAAACTAATCTGAGTGGGTGATCCTACTGCTATAGGCAACAACAGCGCATAATCAACTAAGTTTCATAATATTTAACAGCTTAAAGTTAATTTGGCGGTACACGGACACTGCGTCTCCAAGGCCTCTGACTCCCTTGGATAATGGAGGGATGGATAGAAATTGATCAAGGAGTACAGGCTTCGATCGATCCCAATACGGGCAAAGCGTGGGCGGAGCGTAGCTAGAGATGGGCGAGGCGTAGCTAAAAGTTGATTCATCCATTCAGGTGGGCGTGGTGCATGTTAAGTTAGGAACGTCTGAGAAATTCGCGGTTGCTTCTTTAGAATAACTGACATTCTCCTATTTTGTATTAAAATAATTAGTCATTATTATTTTTAATAATTGCAAAAAATAAATTATCCCACACATCATTGTATGCAGCGGAGCTCCACAAACAGCAAGTAGGTTTGTTTATTTTAGTTGTTTTATTTTTTTTAATTAGAGCAAAGATATTAACGTGGGTGAGACTGTAACGGCAATCATAGATTGGGTCGCTAAAGTATCTCCGGTGATGAATAGAGATGATACTTGCGAACTACTTATTGGCTGACCTTTGCTAACTGTACCAAATATACATATACGCAAGTTAGTGTGATGTAAGACAGGCAATGTTAGCTATATGAATCTTATTTAATCTGTTCATAAAAGTATTCAGTTATTTAAACATTGTGCTCGCCACCAATTTAAACCGGAGAAAGAAGATGCGTGGCGTCAGAATTCTGTGCCATTATTAAATCATACTAATATGGATGTGAAATCAGTAACTGTTGTTATAGACATCACAGCATCCAATGCCAGTAATGATGTAATGATGCAATGGAATGTAAATGTGCCACGATTTCTATATAAAGAATTACCATCAGCCCTTCTGCTTTCTGGAATGCTGTTGAACATAGTATTAGTTATCTATTTTGTGAAGTCAAAACGGTACCAACACCCTCTCTTTACGATCCTAACAGGCTTGGCTTGTATGGATACATGTGCGTGCATGGGAGGTGCCCTGTACTCGGTGATTCTGTTTCCTATTCCATTATCACGCGAATCTCTCTTTTTCTGTCAACCGGCAATATTCATAGCTGCATTCGGTACGTTTGGTAGCGAGTACCTCCTCTTGTTCTTCACAGGTGTCCGATTGTATCAGGTATTATCGCCTTTCAAGGCTCGGACGTTGGTCACTGTGGGTATGATGACCAGATGCTGTACCGCCATTGCACTGGCCATTGCAAGTGGCTCGATCTGGTATGCGGTATTATCCGGGACATCATTAAAAATAATTGATGGAGAGGAGGTATCCAGATGTCTATTTCAAGGTAATCGTGACGCCAGAAATATAGGATATTTAATCTTTGCAACGGCTATCCCTTGTGGTGGAATACTGGCTCTTCACATAGCTAAATATATCGGATATATGAAATCCACAAAATATGTAGAAGTTCACCAGGACAGAAAGAGCCCGGATGGTCGGGCCATTGCCATTGTCATCGCTTTCTTCTATATGTGCTATGTGCCATCAATTGTGTATATGTTGATATTGAACTTTCGTATTGAAGGATATAAGAATCCGCAAGACAACTTATATATAGTACTAATGTACATGAAGTATGTGAACAGTGTTGTGAATCCGATTGTGTACGTCTTTGCTATGAAATCTGTTCGGAATGATGTCACAAAACAATTTTGTTTGACTCAGCAAAAGTAAGCAAGTAAGTAAGTATGTAAGTAGTAGTAGTAGTAGTAGTAGTAGTAGTAGTAGTAGTAGTAGTAGTAGTAGTAGTAGTAGTAGCAGTAGCAGTAGCAGTAGCAGTAGCAGCAGCAGTAGTAGAAGCCTCCCAGCCTTTTATTCTACTTTACTAAGGGGTGTGTGCGCCTGCGCGTTTACACGTGCTTGTGTTGGTAGCAAAATGAACTTTTTCTTCATGACATTCAGGCTATGCAACAGTATATTAAGGTAAATATATATTAAAGCATTTCTTGGCGATATTGTGATATTGATCTGAGACAATCTTAATATAAATACACCAATGTACAAACCTATATAGTATACCATTATGTCATTATAACATTTTATAATTTTTTCATTTTATCACTGTATCATTTTATAAGTGTATCGTTTTAAAACAGCATATATTATCCTTCGCTTTATTGTTGTCATCATATTCAGCAAGGCGCACATTGACGTCTGTATGATGGGTGCTATTTGTCGAGTATTTTCGTTTCTTGGATAACGTCAGATATTTACATAGCTTTATAGATGAATCCAGTCTATCAATCAATCATATGATGCCATAATAAATTACATCCCATATAGGTTGACGTCACACTCAAGCGTCACTATTCACAATCATAATTGATAGAAATAGCCTGTCATAAACCTGGAATAGTCCGCCAAGTTGTACGAATTTGATGTCTTAGCTACTTAATAACCATACTGCTGCTTAATAACCATTCTGCCACAACAGCACCAAGTCAAATTAGTTTCAAAATATTCGCATAGCTAAATCTGGATTCATCATTAACACAAGAAGTGAGCAACCTAAATATTTATTCTCACCGTATGTGGTGTGTAAATAATAATCTAGCATAAATGTGTTTTTCAATCCAAGATTTTTGGAAATGAGTTAAAAAATGTTTCGTCTTTGACACCCTCTGTCTATGCCGATGCCAATGCCGTTCCCATAGTTCTGATTCTATGCCTACATGGTGGCGTATACTAATTCACCTTTCCAGAGTACCCACCCATCATATGACGTCATAATGAACTGCGTGGTGTGTACAATGACATCATAATGAATGACGTCGATAAGTACGTCACGAACGCATATTTGATGACGGTCTATGGGCTGTTGTACAAATTGTTTGCTTTTACTATTTAATAAATATTCTGTTGAATATTTTGAAACTAATTTGACTGGGCGCTGTTGCTGCCTATGGCAGCAACAGCACCCAGTTTAATTAGTTACAAAATATTCAACAGCTTCCCTGTATAGTTTTCCGGAAATTGATAGCTAGGGCATTCGGGGATCGATCAATCCAAACACGGCGAGGTGTGGGTGGAGCTTAGCTAGTGATGGGCGGGGCATAGCTAAAAATGGAAAGGTCCATTGCCCCTCGATATAGGAGCGCGGCCAGATATGGTTCCAGGTTGGTATCATATTTTGTTTTCTTATAAAATTCTAACCTACTTGATGTGTCTATTTCATATCTCCATGTGTCTCTAAACTTATTTTGTAAACTCTCCTTTAAGGGGCCGTTCTTGGATTTTTTTATTTCGATCTTTGATTTGATTTGATTTATTCTCTTGGTAAATATTACAAATTACAAATATGATAACAGGGAGTCCACTGGAGGCTGTGCCTATTAGCTTGTGGACCCCTGCCATAGAATAACATACAAATAACACATGATTTGACATAAGTAGACATAATGCATTTTGACAATATATTATACATAACTGCAGACAAATAATAAAGGAGTTGACATAAAAAAGGAAAAGAGAAAAAAAGACAAGACATTTGACAAACATGCTTCCCTTGTTTTTGATTGTTTTTCATAATGTGGGTAACATATTTCATTCATTGGAATGGGCTAGAGGACGAAGGGGGTGGGTGGGGGTCGGGCGGAGTCCATCCTGTTTCTATTATTATTATAATTATTATTATTATTATTATTATTATTACTATTATTATTATTATTATTATTATTATTATTATTATTATTATTATTATTATTATTATTATTATTATTATTATTGTCTTTATAACCTTCTTTCCAGAGGAAAGAGAGTAGATGTGACCACGTGAGTCTGTGTGCGAGTCTATTTCTTCGTGTGTCTGTCATGGCTGGGTTTCTTAGAGCGCTTAGATATGATCAAGTTCTCGATCTGTGTATATCTTGAGGAGTGCTGGTCCAATTTGACTCATATTTTAACACAGGGGTGGGTGTGGCCATACACCAGGATTCCAGAAAAACACTTTGACAGCGCTCGCGGATTGTCAGACAATAGCTTGGTATTGGAACATTGTTGTTCCTTAACACGTAATGTGGAATGTTAGGATTGTGTATGTGGAAGTTCTACAGCATCGCTGGACCCAATGTGAGCATCAACAGGTTGTTGTTGTTGTTGTCGTCGTCGTCGTCGTCGTCGTCGTCGTCGTCGTCGTCGTCGTCGTTGTTGTTGTTGTTGTTGTTGTTATTATTATTATTATTATTATTATTATAATATAGACTCGTCAGAACACACATTCATATTATGAGTGGGTATAGAAATTTTCATCCTTTTTTTGGTTATGAGATCAAAAAGTCAGACACTGAGGTAATGGGGGTCACTTAGTGCATACTGGGATACATCTTTTCATTGATAATGCTGTAATGCAGAAAAGTAGAATCACCAAATCTGTAACATACATCGATACTGTGGTTGTATAAATAGTTGAAGTTTGTTTCAGTCAAAAATTCAATGTCGATGTCATCTACGGTAGATTCATTTAACCATCTGGCAGTTGCATGTCACCAGACAACAAATTCAGTAAATAAAAAGCTGCACACTCGCTGAATATTCAGAAAAGCCACCAGACCGAGAGTTGTTGGTGGCTTAGCCACCCACAGCCCCCGGTCAAATCCTCTTCAAAACATCCAGCAAGAGGAGCTATGTCCCTTGGGATGTGTCGTCTGTAAGACCCAGGAGCCAGACATTCACATAAAATATAATATAGTAAAATAAATTAAATTAAGTGTGTTTATGGTTAATGATACGGTAGAGATAACAATGGCCAACATGATTCTAGCAACAAACTGTTTTGTTTATGACGTAAGTAATCTTCTGCACACATTTGGAATAGAAGACATTGCTGCCTTATACAGCAATGTCTCCCAAAATTCCACTAGGTCCAGAATATTCAGCAGTACCTTTTATTTTATGTAGACGATAGGTCGAGCCAGAGTGTAGAGGCAAGGCTATTAGCTATGCCCCGCCCATCTCTAGCTAAGCCCCACCCACACCACGATCCCGTTAGGATCGATCGCTTCCTGAATTCACTGACTATCAATTTCCAGAAAATTATACAGGTAAACTGTTGAATATTTTGAAACTACTTTGACTGGGTGCTGTTGCCTCCTATGACAGCATGTTTATTAAATAGTAAAGACATGCAATTCGTATGGGACTATTACGCGTTAAAACCTGACTAAATCGAGTCATTCACGCCATAATTAATTATGACGTCATCCTAGACGTCACTCAGTTGACTATGACGCCATATATATGACATCAGCTGATGGATGGATAAACTGGGTTTTGTTTATGCTCTCCACTTCAAAGATGTGACCGCTCCCTTCAGATGTTAGTAGATTCTTTATGCACTCGCTCTACTTTATTTTATGATTTTGTATCGTGGTAAAATGTAGAACAATAAGTATAGTGTTGATGACAACTTGTTATAACCAGAGTTTACTGTGTCTATCCAAAAACTAACCATGCTGCATTTTAATGACATTCCTAGTGTGTATGCTACAGTTTCGCAGCATACGATTGTGTTTGACATAATCGGGTTCATCTAAAAAATACTTTTAATAGAATTTTATTTGGCAGATATTTCGCATTTACCTCATATCTCGATGATACATACTGCAGTACAGGGGCAACTCACTGGCGATTCTAGGATTTCTTTCAGCCGGGGAAACCCCGTGAACAATTCCCCCAATTTGGGTAATGTACGAGAAAAACGTAAAAACGTCGCCAATTTAGGTAACCCAAGCTTCTGGAAATCTGATGTCCTAAGAGACTATTTCTTGCACTCAGAGTGATAAAATTTGGGCTAAATAATCTAGGCAAAGAGGTATTCACCCCCCCCCCCCCCCATATTTCCCAAAAAACTTTTCAGGTGTGTCAGTTTTTCCCCTGTTACCTCCCTCTCCCCACCCAGGTATCTATATGTCACTGGGGCAACAATCATATTGAATAGCTTACATTGTATGTCTAGTAGTATATCGTTTTCCTTAATGTTAGCATGTGTTTCAATACACAATTGCTCTATATGCTAATAAGATCTATACATTTTATGAACTATTGAATGACCCGATTCCTTTATTTATAATTATTCACTAAATTAACGTTTCCAGTTTTAGCTATGCCCCGCCCATTTCTAGCTAAGCTCCACCCACACCGCGCTCGTGTTTGGATCGATCGATCTCTGACCTCCGTGACTATCAATTTCCAGACAACTGATCTAACACGTCATTCGTAAACTATAATATAATATTAAGCTTATTATCATGCCGCTAAAGAAAGCTATTCAGGCTTGAGTAGTTTAAACGTTGGTACATTTCCAAAGCCTATGGTGGCTGTCATGCCTTACTTTTCAAGCAATCAGAAGGAAAAACTAGCGTATCTGCCTTGGTCAATACGCTCAGTCATAGCGGTGTCACATATAATTTGGTAATATGATATGAACACAATCATACAAGTAAGCTGATGACTATTCTGAGACCGATTTGACCGGAAGCCGTTACTGCCATAGGCAATGACAACTTCCAATCAAATTATCCCCAAAATATTCACCAAGATGATTTGCATAATAAAGAATGTAATGCACTGCCACTTACATGACACCATTCCACGTGCATATGTTTGCGTATGCGGATTGCGGATGAATGGAAACGTATCCTTAAACTAAATTTGCGGTTCATAAATTAACATTCCTTTAACGCTCTGATAACTAAACTGGGTCAAGAAAATCAAGCCATTTGCTTTTAAGGTGTATTTGCAGGCCAGGAGAAAAGAGTTTCTTTAAAATTTTAACACTGGAATGACTGGCTCGATCATCAGTGGTAAATTTTCAAGAAATCGTCTTCTCTTGGACTGCAAATGGACCTTTCTCAAGACCACTGCATATGTTGATTGTGGCAGTCTTCGACATGAATGGGTTAATTCAAGTTTCTAAATACCAATGCATCTCATTTGTTAATATTATTTTCTGACAAAACGCTAATATGAATGACGTAATGATAGTCATAGTAGAGTAATAAAGATCAAGTTATGTTGTCTGTATTCTTTTACTAAAGCCTGGTCGTGGCATTGTTGTTGATCTTGTGAAGGAACGGCAATGTCCATGGTACAATCAGTAGAACTGGGTACGTGCAAGACACACAAGCTCTATAGCCCATGCTACATGGAAGATGAAGATCGTGTGTCTTGCAGGTATCCAGTTCTACTGCAAACCTACAATTCACCGTAACCCGTTAAACATTTAAAGACTAAATTTGGTCAACAAAACTAAATATTTGCTTATTGAATGCCTATTTGCAGGCCAAGTGAAGACTATTTTTGAAAATTGACCACTGAAATGGCTGGCTCTGTTACCGAGCCAGTCATTTCAGTAGTAAATTTTCAAAAATAGTCTTCACATGGCCTGTCAATGGACATTTCTCAAGACCGCTGCAGAGGCAGGTTTGGGCCGGCTTCGTCATAAAAGGGTTAATGACCAATTATTGTCAAGAAAATCTAAACACTTGCTCATTTAATATCCACTTGCCAAGTGAAGGCAATTGCTACAGAAAGGGTACCACTGGGATGGATGGTTTGGTTATCGTGCAAGCCATTTCCGGGATAAATCTTCAAAAATAGTCTTCTCTTGCCCTGCAAATGGACATTCCTCAAGGTCACGGGTGAGCAGAGGACTGTTTGTGTAGGCTTCGCCACGAACGGGCTAAACCAGAAAAACTGCAAATACCCATTACCGGCCTATATAGTCCTAAGAACTCTTGATAAAAGTGGTGTTAAGGGGAATATATTCAACACAATCACCAAAGCCTGCCAAATGAGGATGTTGTATAATTTAATTAAAATAAATTTTTTTTTTAATGATATATCACCATTTGTGGGTGCTTGTAGATTGCCACTTATGGGTGCTCCAAATTATTGGAGGATTATTCTCACTCAACAACGACAACGACAACGATAACAACAACAACAACCATAACATGGAAAATCAGGTTCTTGAATTTCTATGATAACGGCCGAATGACGTCATCCAGTGCGGCAGTTCACGGGCCTAATTGATAACGCGTATGAACATCTATTAATAAATTAATAACATATGATTGAACCCTTTATTTTTGGTATTTTGCATTGAAATCTAGTTCTCGTTGGTGATCTGCTTATAACTTGATTAAAATTACATTTTCAACATATCGCGTATCAATGTGAAAGTGCCACCGCAGTGTTCACATTTCTATCGCGATTTCCATGCTTGCTCAGAAGTTAGCTGGACAACCTGGTAATTATTTTGGAAACTGTACATGAGAACTCACTATTGCACATATGACATTGGTTACTATCAGACAAAATATCTCCAAAATGTATTATAGCTATGATTATATATGTGCCAAATGGGCGTTTCAAAAACAAAATACAACGTAATGTGCAATATGTTGGTGCCTTGAGAGCTGTACTTTATAGAAATTACATGTCAGCTCAATCCTTTCACGGTGGAAGCGGTAAATAATGATCCACCACCCAGTCGTGTCGGAAGTGTGCCTACTTTAGCATCCAATATCATGGCGGACACACAACTCAACTATAGCAATATAATAAGTAGAACCAGTATAGCGGGAGCCTATGCATGGAGAGTTAAAATAAACATGGTGTACCCGTCGAGATATATATGTGTCAAATCGAGCCCTGTACCGGATTCGAGGCTGATCTTTATGCCTTCGTGTCCTGGTGCTAAAGGTCTCATTTTACCGTCGGCTAGGATCCGCTGTTCTAACACTATGTGGGTGGCTCACTGATGAGTCCTACTCGTTCAAGTGGTTTTACAGAGCTTGTCGACTTGTAGGCATGAGTCACACCTTCTATCCGTAGGACACCTCCATGGATGTCAATGGCTCCTTCCTGGCTATCAAAGGGACGGCGCATCAGGATCTTTTCTCCAGTGATGCCAACTTTATTATCCATCCAAACTAAGACTATGGCGTCCTATCCTATATATGTTAGGAAAGACAACCCGCAGCTGTAAACCTTTCCAAGCTTGCCATCCCTGTTCACAACAGTGGAGAGCGGTGTGACCTCCAGGTCAATTACTGCGAGAGGTCTAAACAGTGGAAATGACACTAGCAGTTACCAGCAGGACCGCCACGATACCACACTTCGTTCTTCTCGAAGATTATCTGCAGATGTTTCGCCAAGGTCAACAGCACACCGTCATGGAACATCGACGGGGTGTGGAGCACAACTGGTTCTATGGCGTGAAAGCGGGCGGAGATCGACGTCCAAGGAATTAACATCCTCCACCATCCTCTGTTACATCAATCAGCGACTCGAGGATGAACGTCTTCTTCGGGAAGTCGTAGCAGAACACAATTCTGTTACACATCCCTGTCTTGCCGAGACATTTCTTACCACCTTCTTTCAGATCTACGAGCAGTTTCACACCGTTAAAACGCATGATGCGCATGCGCGCTATGACGCTGTTTATATGGAGCGCGTAACTTCGACCTAGATTGGATGGCGCTTTTAGTGTACCAAGATGGTACCCTGTAATCCTTATTGATTGCCTCTTCCCGTTAAGTCTGGCATTAATCAAGACCAGAATTCAACGAGCTTTTCAAATCTGTAAACCATTTCAAAATCGGTTGAGAAATGGCTGAGTTATCAAGGAAAAACTCTTCATGGTTATCCTCAAAATATTGCCGTGACGTCATAACCACGTGGACTCAAAGCTTCTAGAATCTTCTAGAACGTTCGACTTCGCTATTATTAGCTGCGCGCTGATTGGCTCTTGCTTGAACGATGATTGGATGGAACCTGCGCCTGTGACGTCGCGAGGAGTATAAAAGGAGAAGTGATCCAGTGATCGAGAACGAATGACGACATAAAAGAAGAACTGAATGCCCAGGGGGAACGCAAAGTGGAATGGGTGGGCCGGATTGGCGGAACAGCCAGACCGACTTATGCAGTGAAACTGGTTTTCAACTCAGACGCACTGCCAAGTAAGGTTAAACTGGGATGGATGACTTTCAAAGTCAAACCATACATCCCAGAGCCCGTCAGATGCTTCAAATGCCACCTGCTGGGTCACGTGGCAAAGCACTGCAGGACCAAAGCCAGCGCATGCGTCAACTGTGGAGGGAACCACAAACGCGAGGACTGCCAGCAGACCCCCCACTGTAGAAATTGCAAGGGCAACCACAGTGCTGCATATCACGGATGCCCGGCTTTGCAAAAAGCCAAGGACATCCTCAAGGTCAAAACAACAGAGCAGATCTCATACGGGGAGGCCAAGAAGAGGGTTACCCAGCAAACAAGCAGGGGAACTGAACAGCCAGCCGGAATACCAGCACCTGGACCAGCCACACCTCTGGAAAGAACAGCATGGCAGAAAAGGGCGGAATCCGTAAGGAGGAAGCTGGCCACCCCCAAGAGGGACTGCTCAGTGATGAGACACCAGGGAAAAGGGGAGGAGGCTCCTACTGAGCCACCCACAATAGAGACGGCCACGCCCACCCTCCCGCTTGGGAGTCCGGCCAACAAAGCCTGTAAACAGGCCAAAAGGCAAACAAAAACGCCTAAAAAACCCGCCTGCAAAGGGCTGAAAGTCATAAGCAGGAGCAGGGCCCGAAACCAAAGGGCTGAACCAATCGGCCCATTGGAGGTAACTCTAGTGGAAAAACAGGTTATCAAACCTGTGAACCCCACTAGCAGTACTAGCAGCTGCAGTGACCTGCCGGCCGAGATCACCAGAGGGACACCAACGAACGAGGTAAGACCCACCCCGATTGTTGGAGAGCATAAAATTGTTCTAAATGTCCAAACTTTCAGACTGATCATAGAGACGATCATATCATCAGTTTGCATTGGTAACGAGGCAGCAAGGAACAAGGTCGATGTCGACGGTCTCGTTGCGAAATTCGTAGAACTTTGCTCCTCATCAAACTAATCATGGGGGTCAAAATTCTTCAATGGAACGTTCGAGGCACCCGGTCTAATACCAACCTTGACGAACTGTGGAACACATTCCACAACGAAAATGACCACCCAGACATTATATGTCTACAGGAAACCCGTCTGAAACCCAACCAGGATTTCAAAAGGTACAACTACAATGTCGAAAGACAAGACCGTACCACAGAATCTGCAACCACCTCTAGGGGTGAAGGCGGCGGCGGCATAGCGACCCTCATAAAAAGTAATCTTTCCTACAAAAGATTGCCACAATGTGAGAGTAGCGTAGAGCACCTTACGATAGAAATAGAAATCAATCACGAAACTATTAATATTGTAAACGTCTATAGTCCCAGGTTGCACTCTTCCTCGGACTACGACAAGCTCCTTGAAGGCCTAGAAGGTGAAACAATACTTCTGGGCGACTTCAACTCCCACCATGCCCTATGGGGGAGCAAAACCACGAACCCCAAAGGCCGAATATTAGAACAGGTTATTGATAACTACAACCTGTGCCTACTAAATGACCAGAGACCCACCAGATATAACTCTAGTGATGGGGAATGGTCGGTCCTGGACCTTTGCCTCATAACACCTGGCTTTCGACCAACCCCCAGCTGGGACATCCAAGACCAGCTCCTCGGAAGCGACCACCTCCCTATCAAAATACAGATAGGAAGCCTACAGAGCAAGAACGAGGCGCCACTGCACAGGAACAATTGGAATCTGAAAAAGGCCAACTGGACCGAATACAAGCACACAATGGCCATGGAGCTGGAGACACCAATCACTAGTACCAGCACCGAGGAATATTATGAGCAATGTATGGGGATTCTCTACAAGGCTGCCAACTCAGCCATCCCCCAATCAAGGCCAGACAGTAACCCCAAACACAAACGCGTGCCTTGGTGGAACAGCGAGTGCCAAGAAGCAGTAAAGCTCAAGAAAACAGCTTGGAATAGACTAAAGAGAAACTTCAGCATTGAACGCCTAGTCGAACACAAGAGACTCCAGGCCAAGGTAACAAGAACCATCAAAAAGGCAAAACGCGATCACTGGCGACAATACTGCTCTGAAATCACTCGGTTCACACCCTCAAGCCAAATAATGCGCAAAGCGAAAGCTATAGCCAGCGAAAAAACCAAGTCCAAAAACCCCTTACCCACCCTTATAGCAAATGCGGTAAAGCACGCCAATGACAAGGAAAAAGCTGAAGTGCTTGCCACAGTCTTCATTGCAACCAGTAGCAATGATAACCATGACCATGACTTTGTAGCAACCAAAACAAAGGTCGACGAGCATATCAATCACCTGTTCAGCTCAGGGAAATGCGAAGATCTTAACAACCGAGACATCAACAAACCGTTCAACAGAATGGAGCTTGAGCAAGCCCTTGGCAGAGGCAAAAGCTCCTCACCTGGTGAGGACGGCCTGAAATACGACATGCTTCGTAATATGCCAGAGGAGGGTAAACAAATGCTACTCAATCTCTACAACCTCGTATGGAGCTCTGGAAAAATGCCCTCAGTTTGGAAAACTGGGATCGTGGTTCCTATCCCAAAACAAGGGAAGGACAAAACAGACCCAAGATCATACCGGCCAATCTCCCTGACGAGCTGTCTATGCAAAGTCATGGAGAGGATGATCAAAAACCGTCTAGAACATGAGTTCGAACATAACGGTCTACTCCACCCTTGGCAGAGCGGCTTCAGAAAGGGCAGACGCACTACGGACCACCTAGTCAGATTGACTGAGGCAGCCAAGAAAGCCCTAGATGCGGGAAGAGGAAACACAACAATAGGAGTTTTCTTAGACGTCGAGAAAGCCTTCGATATGATGTGGCGAAACGGAGTCCTAAAAAAGCTCTATGACTTTGGTTACCGTGGCCGCATCCTATTCTGGATACGAGATTTTCTCGATAACAGAAGGATTAGCGTCCGCGTTAATGGGCAAATGTCTAGGGAACAAACACTGGAAAACGGCACCCCGCAGGGTGGGGTAATAAGTCCCCTACTGTTCAATATCATGATGAGTGATCTACCCAAAGACATTGAAAAAGACCATACACTGGGTCCCAACGCAATAGGCGGGTCTATTTTTGCTGATGACACAGCACTGTGGAACAAATATGCGAAGATAGACCGTGCACGTAAGACCATGCAGAAAGTTCTGGACATAGTCTCACGGTGGTGCAAAAAAAATGGTTTCAAACTGTCTGCGGAAAAAACAGTTCAAATCAACTTTACCAATGTTAAATACACAGGCCATGATGCAAATCTGTACCTCAATGGACAGAAAGTCAAGACATGTGCTAAAGCCAAATTCCTGGGACTAACATTTGACGGAAAGCTCACATGGAACACCCACATCAAGAGTCTGAGGGAGAGATGCTTCAAGCAATTAAATCTCCTTCGCTCATTAACAAAGCACACCTGGGGTGCAGACCTGCCGAGCATGCTTATGCTATACCGCGGCCTAATCCTGTCAAGGATAGACTATGGATGCGAAGCATACGCCACGGCGAGAAAGTCACTGTTAGAAACCATTGACACCCTCCAAACAAAATGCCTGCGCATTTGCTGTGGTGCCTCACAGAGTAGCCCTCGAGACGCAATCAACGTAGAGTGTGGAGAAATCCCATTAGATCTGCGAAGAGAGGAACGGCTTCTCAAATTCTGGACATACCTACAAAGCTCTGCACCCACACACCCTACCAGGGAGGTATGTCTACCATGCAAGGAGCACCTAAGACACAAGGTACTGCCCAAAATGACCAAAAAGACCAAACCACCAGGCCTGTTAATGACAGAGCTCGCCAGTGCCACTGAACTGGTAAACGTCGAAATAGAAAGCTCAAGGCCGGCTCCTGACCCGCCATGGCTACTTCCGCAGATCAAGGCGCATGACAGCCTATCCTCACAGATAAGCAAGAAAGATCCACCAGCGCTAATCAAGAGCAATGCTCTGGAAAACATTGACAACAGATGGAAGGAGCACAGAAAAATCTATACCGACGCCTCCAAAATGCCCAACTCCGGCGAATGCGGAGCAGGAGTAGTCATAGGCGACCAGGAAGAAGTCCTCAAGTACAAGCTCCCGAATCACCTGTCAATATTCACAGCCGAACTGGTGGCAATTAAAAAGGCTCTAGAATGGATTAAAACAGCTAATCCAGGCAAATACGTTATACTCACAGACTCACTAAGCTCGGTGAAGAGCTTCATATCTAGCAGCAGCAAGAGCAGGGACAACCTAATCAAGGAAATCCGGCAGCTGTATGCAACTGTCGTGACTGACAACAAAACCGTGGACATCGACTGGGTCCCAAGCCATGTTGACATTAAAGGCAATGAACAGGCGGACGAGGCAGCCAAGCAAGCGCTCAAAGATGGAACTATGACCAGCATAGGACTCTCAAAGTCCGAAGCAAACGCCCTGGTCAAAAGGCACATCAACAGCAAATGGCAAAGACAATGGGACGAAAGCACAACCGGCAGATCCCTGTACAGAGTCGTCCCAGGAGTCAAACGCAAATACCAAAACCACATCCCAGGACGCCAAGGCGACATTGTATTACGCCACATCAGAATGGGTCGGATCAGTGTTAACCAGATACGAAAAAAACTCAACCTGTCAGACACAGACCAATGTGAGGCCTGCAAGGAGACTGAAACTCTAGACCACTTCTTCCAACGGTGCACTAAATATACAGACATTAGAAAGGAACTCATCAATACGCTGAGAAAGGGAAACCTCAATCTTGACCCTGTAGAAGACATTATAGCGATGCGTGACCGACAGATCAACCACGAATTAATCAAGTTCGTGCTTGCATCGGACAAACACATCACATAATCAGAACACATTCTGATTAGCCCAAGACACCGACCGAAACAACAACTGAGACAACCCTCATGAGGTGTCAGGTCCGAAACGCAAATCACTTTCCCTAGGCGCATGAGGTGTCAGGTCCGAGGGGAATCGCATCACACTATTTCCCCTAGGCGCATGAGGTGTCAGGTCCGAGGGGAAATACGTGTAGGCGAATGATTTGCTGTGTGCATGGCCTATACAGTATGTTATCTGTGATGTCAAAAAAGCAAACACGTGAGATGGCGCAAGAAGCACTCTTCTGCGGCCTCTACGACCCCGGCCTGTCCCGCGGCATTTACTGCCTTCCAATCCCCGGCCTCTCCTGCAGCATTTAGTGCCTTCCCACCATCGACCGCTACGGCCATTGCAGCAACTACTGCCACCCCACCACCGACCCCTATGGTCACTGCAGCAGTTACTGCCTCACCACCCTCGTGAGGTGTCAGGTCCGAGGGGAAACGCAAATCACTTCCCCTAGGCGCATGAGGTATCAGGTCCGAGGGGAAATACGTGTAAGCGAATGATTTGCTGTATGCATGGCCTATATAGTATGTTACTTGTGATGACATTCTATGAATTGTTATTAAATTCTTGAAAACATTTTATCTGGCCTGACTTCTCCACTTAAGGATCGTGAGATTGTCATGAATGATGACCCAGAGTATGTGAGTACATGCCCCAAAACACCTGTCCACAATGTCTGTCTTCTCCTTCTTTTCTTTCAGCATTGTTCCCCTCCTTTTCTTTCAGATCCAGAGCTGGAGCTGGAGCTAAAATGCAGCAACGAACACAACAATGACAGACGGTCAGAAAGACAGATGGAAGACTGGAATGGACAACAGAACAACAGATGGGCCTGCCTGCTGGCGGACCGCGAGGAAAATGGACGTGTGTCCATCTCATTCGCGGCCCATAGGCAGGTATGCTAGTCTGTCGAACGGACTGACAAACCAAACAACAAATGGACAGACTGACTGACAACTCTGGGCACAGCAAGCTGCTGGAGTACGCTTAAGCAATGTACTTGGCCCCACTTGCTCAGTCTTCTCGGATGGGACTTTAAATTGAGGTCCCGTCATACAGTGCCCATCACTGTGCGAACGTGAGCTAGGGTTAGGTAGGGAAAAAAATCTCAGCATAATCAAAGTAAACCGGATGCTGAATGGATTCGTCCTCGGATGGAACCACACAACATACGGATTACAAAAACAAAACAAAATTGTTAGAATTAGAATCTTTCGGACTTTTCGATGGGACTATGGAGGGATGTAACCCGGATGACTGATCGAGATCGTCCTCGGACGGACACAGTCACCATACGGGCTACCTAACCAATCAAAATCAAACAAGTGCGCGCTGGTGCCTGCTCGGATGATGGCCAGAAGAGCAAATGGGTCCCAGGACCCGAAAGACCCCACAACCCAACCTCCCCACTCCCCCCAAAGGGGCCGGTGAGGTCTCTGACCTAAAGCCCCCCCCCCCCCCGGGTACATCAGGTCATAAGACCGTACGCACCTACGCCCCCTCCCCCGACCCAGCACCTACCCCATCCCTTCCCCACCCCAGTTAGGTCCAGGTTAGGCCATCGCCATCACCCACGCCCAAGCACGTGGAGCAACAGAAAAGCCATGGACTAGAACAGCAACATGAGACAAAATCGAGAGACAACGATCAACACACACACACACAGAGAGACACAAGCTAATGCACAAACCGACGTCACAAGAATTCACAAGAATTCAACAGAAACCATAAAGGCCAGGCGTGAGTCTAGACCCTAGCATTGGGAACTAGCATATAAACGCCTTAAATATTACAACACACACACACACACAGTGATCGAGAGCATCCTCGGCCTCGGCCAGGGGGCCGAACAGGTTGGATTTGTACCAGCTACTAATAAGCGCGACAGACAATACGCGTCTTCCTTCGCTATGTGTCGGGCTTTTATCCCGTAGCGTGCAGTTCTCCAACCCACCGCACTAAAACAATTTTGTAACTCCCTAGTTACGGGAGTAATTTGGAACTTCTGATAATTGTTCACGAATACCAACAGCCACATTCGGAACACAAATTTGCGGTGAGGCCTTTACGGCCTGAATATGTGAGTCTACAGATGTAGAGACGGGATGTTCTTTGATGGATGACTCGCCGGATCTGCCAGCCACGCCTAAAAGTGGTATTTCAATTACCGCCACACACATATCGTGTCGGTTCTTTCGACTTTCGACCGCAGCAAGTAAACTCTGCTCGGTGCGTCTTCAGAGCTGGTTGACGTACCCAGCACCGTGAAGCTTTGTTTTGTATCCTCGTTTGCCTCTCACAACCCCCGATAGTGACGGGTTGTTTACACCTTCCATACATGCCATCGGTGTACGGGAACTTTCTTCACCACGTAGTACTATCGTATCTTTTACTGACAGCTCGTTAGACATTCTATTAGGCCTACAGCACTAAGCGATGCACTCCCGCCATGAGTGTTCTTGCGGAAGCCTTGTTTGAGGAGAACATCTTGCGGGAACCAACCTGCGGGAACTTTCCAGCTTCTGGAGAGCGCATCATTTCACGTCAACTACGGATCGACATATCAATTTCAGTAACACGGTAGCCTAACTTAGGAATGACTACCAAGTATTCAAGTAACTATACCTCACAGTTTAATTATTTCTCTATATAGATTTTGTTAGTTATATTGTATCCGCAATAACGGTCCCGATGACTAAAAGGAACCACAACGGTCTTAGGAGTGCTAGTTATAATTTCTGTATTTGTTAATAATTATTCTCATTTTCCTCAATGTGTTGCTAACCGCACTATAGTAGGTTCGTTAACCTGTACTGTTATATATATATCTTGATCACTCGACACCGTATTGATTGTTCTGGTTAGATTACGTATATATATGGCCAGTGGCCATCCGTTCATATGTTTTGTTTATTCATAGGAAATAGAGGACTGCAGTGCACGTAGGAAACACTATACAGCAACAGTTATATATGCAACATTTTCTCCCGCCACCAACAATTTTTCACCGAGGTCGCTGTCCGTGCTATAACTCTGTTTAGCCCGGCATGCTACCGACTAAACCTTTTCTGTTCAGCTCAATAGGATAGGTTCGAAATGATTAGAGACACTTTCTTCATTACATACTGTGTAATATACTCTTCTCTTCCGATAGTGCGATAATCTAGCCCCGCACTCCGGTAAGACTCATAAGTGAGATTTTCTCTCTTCGATAAATAAAATACAACTTCAAAATATGTGTATGCCATCACATAGTAATATTAATGTGTGACGTCACATTACCATCGTAAGGAATCCCATGGTCTAGTGCGTTGATGGATGTGGTATTAACCAGTCAGCCAATAGAGGGATCCGTCAGCCACGTATATGACGTCATACTTAATTATGTTACATGTAGGTGTACATTACGTCACACGTATAATTGACGGAGAATACTCTGTCATGAAGCTGGATAAGTTCGGCAAATGTACACGAATTGTATATCTTTAATGATTTTACTATATAATAAAGCATTCTGTTGAATTTTTTCAAACTAATTCTGGGCGTTGTTACTGTTGCCACTTCAATTCACTGTCATGTTCATTCACCACTATTCCGTCATAATCAAAATATGTCACGTGTTAGATGACATCACAATTAAATACAGTAAGGTCGTCCGGAAAGTGACAAAAGTATGTCCGTAATTTCCTGAATTGAAAGTCTTTGGTGCATTTACAGTTTAATAAACATTCTGCTAAATATTTTGAAACTGCTTTGACTGCGATTTCTGTTGAATGCTTTGAAATGGCTGCACACCATTCGCGACGTTGCCATCAACAACAAGACATTTTTCACAAGATGTCACAGATAACTTACCTCAAGTCCGTCACAAACTTTTAAAAGGTTGTCAGTTGTACGAATTGTATGTTTTTATTATTCAATAAACATTCTGTTGAATATTTTGAACCTAATTTGACTGCATGGGCACTGTTAGGCAGCAACACCACCAAGTCCAATTAGTTTTAAAATAATCAACATGTTAGCTGTATAGTTACCATGAAATTGGGATTCTTGGAATTCAGGATTCAAAGTATATAAATCGATCTTAATGGATAACTAATCCCATCTCTTGATAGCTATTCAGGTGATCTAACACGCCCGTCATAAACTATCCAGGTAATTTTAAGCTTTTTATCACGCCGCTAAGGAAAAATATTCAGGATTTAGTAGTTAAATGTTGGTACATTTCTACACCCTATGATGGCTGTCATGATTTACTTTTCAACCAATCAGAAAAACCTTAGTGTGTCTGCCTCGGTATATATGCTCAGTCATAGAGACGCCAGCTATAGTTTGGCAATGAGGTATAAAAGCAATCCTACAGGTAAGCTGTTGAATATTTTGAAACTAATTTGACTGGAAGTTGTTGCTGCCATAGGCATACAATGGGATGAGTATTACATAATAAAGAATGTGATGCATTGGAGCTTACATGACATCACACACAATAGCTTGAGGAGACAAAATGGTGTCGATCACTGTTCAACATTTACTCGATATTACAAAACAGATAATTGCGATACAGATCAGGGAATGTGACAGGATATGAATGATATGGAATCTATAAACCATATTCTATCGGTGCAATATAACATTTGAGATGAGATTAACATCGCTTTAACTTTCTTAGCTGGAAATAGGCCAGCAGGCCATAGCTAAAAGAGGATTCACTGATTGTATTCCGAGTTTAATGTATTTATTAACCCATCTTCTGTCAACTGGCAAAAGCAGTCTCTTCAGTGGTGTTGAGGAATGTCCATTTGCAGGCCAAAGAAGACTATTTTTGAAAATTTACCCCTAGAATGACTAGGTGATAAAGTGATGTGATAAATTTTCAAAAATAGTCTCCTCTTGGCCTGCAAATGGATACTGATTACGCACAAATTTGAATTTTCTTAACCATACAATGTTCAAACAGCCTTCATTTACAGGACAACTGAGATTTCTTTTGTAAATTCCATTGGAAAACGAGCCAGTCATTCCAGAAATAAATTTTCAAAAATTGTTTTCTCTTGCCCTGCAAATGGATTGCTTTCAATGAGCAACACTTTCTTCCTTTTCTTGACCCTTACATGGTTCATTAATAGGCCTGTATAAGTGGTATAGTGAGCGCTTTGAGGCGCTGTTGACACACGTGGGGTTAAGCGATATAGCGTTCGCATTCAACATGCTGACTGTAATGGATATGTTTTGATGTGGCAATACGTGATTTTGGAGTCATCTAGAACTGAACTTTAAGGTTATGCAAAAGATTTTGTCCG
The DNA here is from genome assembly GCA_034401795.1 of Chaetoderma sp. LZ-2023a. Classification (NCBI taxonomy): domain Eukaryota; kingdom Metazoa; phylum Mollusca; class Caudofoveata; order Chaetodermatida; family Chaetodermatidae; genus Chaetoderma; species Chaetoderma sp. LZ-2023a. The sequence continues at coordinate 36,891,116 of CM067359.1, forward strand.
CTTGGCTGTCTCACCTAGGTACCAATGATGGACTGCCTCGAATATTAGCACAGTTGCTCATGATGGTGCCTTCTCCACTGTTTGTCCAAGTGCATCTCTTTCCAACAGATGTATATATGTCACATGACAACATAATAAACAGAACTGAATCAATTCAAACATGCCTTTCCTTAATCTCAAATTTATTTTCTCATAATCTCAGCATATGAATAATTAAGAATGTTTGCATCCAGTCTCGCCATGTTAGCTATGGTTTACAAAGTAGGATAGCTGGCCAAATCGGACCAGTTGTTTTCCAGATATCTACAGGTCCAGAATTTGATCTGATCTGGGTTCTTTTATCCGGATCATGACCAATGTCTGAGAATCCTCTTGCCCGGCAAGTTCTTTCGTTGTGTTAAAATTTGAACTAAATCGAATCCGCCCAAAATAAGCTTCTGTGACTGACTGACTGACAGACGGACCGACCGACCGACTAAGGGACATGACAGTTTATTGAGCTGGTACCCTCAGATAAAAACAAATGCATACTCTTCATCTTTAAAGAAACACATCCCATCGTATACTCCAGCCATGTAGGCCAATATACCACAAATTAACTATGCATGCTACTTTCGCTTTTGAAAAGAAATATATTCCAGATTTAGTATTTAAATGATAACTAATCCCATCTCTTGATAGCTATTAATTTGATCTAACACGCCGCTCATAAACTATCCAGGTAATTTTAAGCTTTTTATCACGCCGCTAAGGAAAGATATTCAGGATTTAGTAGTTAAATGTTGGCACATTTCTACACCCTATGATGGCTGTCATGATTTACTTTTAAACCAATCAGAAAAACCTTAGCGTGTGTGCCTCGGTATATACGCTCAGTCATAGAGGCGCCAGCTATAGTTTGGCAATGTGGTATAAAGGCAATCCTACAGGTAAGCTGTTGACTATTTTGAAACCAATTTGATTTAGAAGTTGTTGCTGCCATAGGCAGCAACAACTTTCAGTCAGATTAGTTTCAAAATATGCAATGGGATGAGCATTACATAATAAGGAATGTGATGCATTGCAGCTTACATGACATCACACACAATAGCTCGGAGACAAAATGGTGTCGATCACTGTTCAACATTTACTCGATTACAAAACAGAAAATTGCGATACAGATCAGGGAATGTGACAGAATATGAATGATATTGAATCTATAAACCATATTCTATGGGTGCAATACAACATTTAAGATGAGATTAGCATCGCTTTAAATATAGATACATTTCTTCAAACTATGAGGCTGGTTTAAATGCAAGATATACAGGTAAAATGTTGAATATTTGTAATCCAATTTGACTGGAAGCTGGTGTTGCCATAGGTAGCAGTAGTTTCCAGACAATTAGTTTCAATATATATAACATGAAAATTATCTCATAATAAAGAATGTGTTGTATCTTCACTTACATGACGTCACGCACTACCACTTGAGGAGACAAGATGGCCCCGACCAGTCTTCATCGTTAAAGTGAAGTTAACAAGCATATCTTGGATGTATCCAGTTATCACCGCATATCTCGAACTAAGCTACGGCCACCCTTTGTCCGTGTTGAGATCAATCGAACACTGAACTCCCTAAATCCCAGAAAGCTGTACAGGTAACATGTTGAATATTTTGAAACTAATTTGACTGGGTGCTGTTGCTGCTATAGTGGCGACAACAATGCCCAGTCAAATTAGTTTCAAAATATTTAACAGAATGTCTATTAACTAGTAAATACGTACAATTCGTACAACTTAACGGACTATTAAGCATTTATGGTGAACTATTAAACGTTTATGACGAACTTAGATACGTTATTCATGACGTAATTGATTGATGTCCAACTGTATGTAACGTAATTCATTATGATGTCATATATTTGGCTGACAGATTGTATTCGCCTATTGTTAACATCACCTTACCACATATTAGCTAACCTGTACATTGGGCTGCGCGATTTTTGCTTTGAAACATCGCGATCGATTTTATTTTAAAAATCGCGATTTTCGATTAACTCGTAGTTCCAAATTCCCAAAAGTATAAATTGGGGTACCGTGACAAGTCACCAAAACTGGGACTTGGAATTTCCACAAAAAGTTTAAATAAATGATACAAAAATAGCACGAAATTAGAACACAATTTCATGCGACAAATTCCTACCATCCTACGTCTATGCTTAATGTATACCTTATATCCATCGTCGCGGGAGTGAAATTATTACTTGGGACCGCCTAAATATTGTGCATAGTTTAATAAACATTGTTTATTTCATCAAAATTTGACATAAAATGTTGTCGAATAAAAATATAAATCCCGCTTCCGCTTATCCCTTTGTAGGATGAGTTTAGGTCATTACCCGAGTAGCGCGAAGACGCTAATATTAGTACCCGGGCAGATACAGCGCAATCCATATACATAGGACCATAGGACGGTAGCTTTGAGTAGCTACGATAGTAACGGCATAAACTCGTCCTATAGTGCCATATCTGGAATGCTGTTGCGTTATTTTCTTTAATTAGGCATGACAACCAAATCAAAAAGGAAAAATTAGTACACAGCCTGATATTGCTAAAGAAATTAAAAAGAATAAAGTTCAGTGATTATTACCTAACACTCTGCAACTAAGTATATACTTGGTATTTCACGACAGACTCGGGGTCTGCAGCGAAAGAAAGAAAATTATATGGCGATTCGATGTAGTAACTAGCTGGTTTTCTCGATGGCAAAGGTGTTACTTAGATATTGTTAGCTGGTTTACCGTAGAGCTTTGTGTTTTGATTACGACTTAGTGAACACATGCGTGAAGCGATCAAGAAAAAACACAATGGATACATGCTCGAATGGATTATAACTGTATTCTTTTATTGCTGAATGATGAGTTTTAAATTCTTATAGTCGCCTCAATTTTTTTACGATTTTTTCGGGGTTTTTTTCAATTACATCGTAGAAAATCGTGATTTTTTGCAAAATCGCGATTTTCGATTAAATCGCGAAATCGTGCAAGCCTAGCTTAGCTCCACCCATACCTTGCTCGTGTTTGGATCGATCGATCTCTACACTTCCTGCCTATCAATGAAACTATGTGCTTTCATTTCCTGCCTAGAACACCAAAGTTCAAGCGACATTGCTGTTACACAGAATGATATAAACAGAAGAATTACAGCATATTCTTGAAAGTATCAGAACAAATCCCTCTCAAGACCCACAACAAGTCCTACTCAATTCGGAGTTTTACTAATGCTGTAGGATTTTGATTAAAACATATTTTATGGCACGAAAATGCACAATGGGGTCGGGTGTACGTTCTTCCAACTTAGATAAACCATCTCCCAAGACGATGAAGAGCTTTCAAGGACGATAACCATGGGCCAGTATTCAAGTTTTGAGGCTCATTTTGTTATATGTGTGATTTGATAATCTTATCCGATCATTCAGAGAAGCCAACTCGATCTTATACCTGGAATGTATTCGCAAAATAATGCTGTCCATGTTTGTACTCCACAACTATGTCAGGCATCTGCCATGCTATTGGACTCAAATGTTGGAGTTGCCTAAATCAATTTTGCAGCTCATGAATATGTGTAAATGGTAGATTTGTAGCTCAACTACATACTTATAACAAGTTTGGCAAAGTTCAAGTTGCCTTTGTGGTACAATAAGCTAGCAGAGCAATGAAGGTCACGGGTGACATTGTTAAATTCAGCCAAAACTGAACATGATGTGTGACTTATTCAAACCTGCACCGACTATGGTATAAATCCAGAAAGCTGATCGGAAACTATTTGTTCGCATGACTATCATTGGGCAAATGCCAAAACTGGACATGAAAGACGTCATTAAATATCGACTTAGTCCAGTTCCACCCTTATTGATTACATCAGATGGATTCATTCACAAGACTCGAACGTCAGTTTAGCCGATCCATTAGAGAAATACGCAATGGATCCAGGAACAAACGTAGAGAACGACCATTCTCAGTGTGATCATTGATGCTGTGGCCATCCTTCAGAGTTTGCCTCATATTCCAGAAACATTGGGCAAGCTCGCTGCACAGATATTTAAAAATACATAGTAGCAATTACAGGTCAGAAAACAATCGGGTAGATTTTGTAGCTGATCTTTAAAAGTCCTATTCTATCAAATATTCAGAGCGTAGTCACCGTACTAGTGATGTAGCAATTATCAACCTCACAATATCTGGAGACCAAAAGGGCACCATCAAATCAGTGGAGGCCTTAAGGTTAGTGCAATGTCACACAGACTTTGATAACCTAGGCACATTAATGCAATGTTACGCAAATTACAGGTGCACATTAAACCCTCTTAAAAAACAGCCTTGAGGAATGGACTTAGGAGATGCGTTTTAACAATTTTGGGCAAATGTTTCATAAAAGCGAAAATTTTCACTCAAAAAATTGACCAATCAAAATTCTGGATAGGTCTGGAGCCAACCACCATAGGATACTTTCAGCCCCATTTCTTTGAAACCAATTCAGAAGACGCCATTTGACAGATGAATGACAGACGACAGATGGAGGGATCGAAGATGGCCAGCCGATAGGCGGATGCCATGGCATATGCTCACTTGGCCCTAACGGCAATGCAAGCTAAAGATCGGACAAAATCTAAGATGGCCACTGGCCAAATTGGTCGATCATTATCGCTTGACCAAACTTAGATAAATATGCCCTAAGGACGTTTCATGCCAAATATAATTGAAATCGGCCAGCAGTTCTAAACATGTTTATGTGTGGCTACTTCTTCATCAGGGACTGGAGGAAGTGGAGGTGATGTTGCTATGACTTGAATTAGGAGGTGCATTAGTTCAGCTGAGGTTTTCATGTTAATATCGAAATATCCATTATTCTTTGGCGTAGCTAGATAAAGTCTGCCCATTTCCCGTTTTCTCTGTGTTACTTTTCATAATATGTGCATGCAACTTGACTCTATCCTCTGCAGCCACCTGCTTTTGTGTCTTCACAGCTTCTTATTAGTTTGCTTCTGGTCTGACGCCAAACAATCGCTTCGACACCATCTATCTTTCCAGACCTCAGACTCTTTAACCAGCGGTTTCAAGTGGGAATCCAATCTTAACTTGGTTGCCCTTGGATTCTTCTTAGCAGGGCTTAGCTCAACTGCAATCATCCGGATTACTAAAATCTAGACATATTGGGTCTTTAATGATAAAGCTAGCAGAATAGACGATCGATGTGTGAGGTCGGGTGACGTTACGTAGGAGGCCTAACGACAGTAGACGGAATAGCAACAGGTTACAGGAACAAAACAGAGTCTAGAAAACAGTAGCCATACTCGTCTAATATGTTAGGATCCGTAGGGTAATAACGTCGCAAAAGAACCAGAGCGATATGTAATACTTAGTAAGAAGCACGGGTCACGTAGTGCAAAGCACTCCTCGACCTTTTGCACACGTCACTGTCTAGACACCGATGAGTAACACGATCACCCCCACCTTCTAGGTCAGACGAGGTCACTGGCGACGGGTCACAGAGATTAGAGGAGACTAGAATAGCATCATCTTACCGATTGCATCAGCCAGATAACGGAAGTGAAATGACGTAGCACCTCATTAGCATATTTCTAGAAGAGTCTAGAAAATTGGGCCACAACCCACCCTCTCGCATTTTACTATGGAAATTATTTCGTGACTTTGGTGGCGAGAAGTGGATTGACTTGTAGCCAATAAAATGACTAGGAATCGTAGCCAGTCAGGAGAGAGTATTATTAACCAATAGAATAATTTAGTAGATTTAGTAATAACCAGTCAGCGACTGGCACATAATACTATATAAGGAGCGGTATGCTCGTAATAATTAAGCTTTGTCTTCACTACTATAAGTCACGTTAGTTGACTTCACGAATCGTTGTCGTATATAGCCGTATTGTTTGTACATAGTCTGTTTTGCTCTGAATAAACATATTGATTCACCCAGCATGTACGCATTCCGTTATCGTTAATCATCACGAACCTCACTCGTCTTTTCCACTCCGTTACTCGGGAGGAGGAGCAACACCTCCCCGAATCTACGCAGACTCATCTGCAGATACCCAAATCTACAGTGGCGAGCCTGCCATCTTAAATGGGAACGGAAAACAAAGACGGAGAGTCTTACGAAATAGGACACGAAACGTGTAACGAACGATAACGATCGACTTTTGCGCGAGCACGAACGAAAACGTAAACAAACAAAATGGCGACCAACGTAACGACACGAATAGAACTGATCCAGCAGTTGGTAGAGGCAACGCTGGAGCAAAATAGAACAGTAATCAAGCAGAACAAAACGCGCGAAGAACGCGAAATGTTGAAGGAACACGCGGCGCGGATCGAGAAATGCGACAGTACAGTACCCAGGGAAATGAAGAGGTACCTGGAAGAATGCGGCAGGGCAATGTTCGCCATGGGCCACGACAAGGCCATGGAGTTGGTCTGGTGGACAACGATCGGTGAACTACACGCAGCATTCGTAGCATTTATTCAAGACAAAAACAAAGATACGTTGACGTGGGAAGAGGTAAGACAATACATAATGAAAAATTTCGTTAGCGCAAATCAGGAGGATGCGCTGAAGGACGAATTAGACACGGTGAGACAGAACCGCGGCGAGTGTATACGCGCATTTAACCGACGATTTAAGCAGCTGTGTATGGCGGCATACAGTGCGCGACACAGCGACGGAGACAAGCGAATCATAAAGAAAGTGTACTACCAAGCCTTGTCGGATAAGGCTATGGCAAGACGCATGGTCCGACGTGAGGCAGGAACCCTAGACGAGTTGATAACGTTCACGGAGCACAAAGAGGCTCTAAACGAGAAAACAGACACTTACGTACCAGGTAAGAGAAGAGAAGAGCCAATGGAAATCGACACGTACCGTGAACGATACCACAGTGACAACGACGAGATCGCGTACTTCAGACGAAATGACACACACCGCGAATGATACCGCGAACGATACCGCGAACGACACCGCGACACCAACGATGAGGTGACACACCTCCGACAACAGTTAGACCGGAAAGAAGACGTAATTAAACGAATGCAACAAGACAAGTATGGTCAAGCAAACCGAGGCGTGACGAGGAACGATCGAAGTTCCGTCAACAACGACCGTGAAACTCGACAATGTTTTAGTTGCGGCCAACGAGGGCACATAGCACGGCAATGTAGGAACGGGCAGACGCAATACCGAGAAAACGCGAACATTATATGTTATCAGTGTAACAAACCCGGCCACATCGCACTGAAGTGCACGGCGGAACAAGTGGGTTACGAACAACGACGGTCGAGGAACGACGATGGACGCGCATCGAACGAGTTGACACCACGTAGCGGCCCGCAACGGCGAGGTGGGCCGGCGAAACAAGGAAGCGCACGAGGAAGGGGCAAACGACCAGCGAGTCACGGATTCGCACAGGCACAAGACATGCCATCCCCATTCCCACAGGAGTCGACGGACGGACCGACATGCATGACATGCGGCGGTATAGGCCATACGAATTGGCAATGCGCGAATACGGCGAATAACGCAAGTAGTACGATAATCGGAAGGAAACCACTGAGGTTTCCGAACAACGAACCACGATTCGGCGCGACGGAGATCAACGAGTGCGGCAGACAGTCGGAAAACGAGGATGGAGGAGGCCCAACGCGGACAGGTTCCTCGTCCAACTGCCAGTAAGCAGTCCGCAGAACAATGAAAAAGGGTATGTACTGACAATGATAGATACGGGCGCAGTGACATCACTCATTAGGAGCGATATATGGAAGAGCTTGTTAGGAGCTCGTCCACTTAGGAAAGCACCTTTATTGATAGCTGTAAATGGTTCACCTGTCACGGTCTTGGGCGAAACCCAAGTTAAGTTCCAAAATGCTAAGCCAGTACCAGTAGTAGTAGTAGAACGAATGAAGTCAGAATGTTTGTTCGGCGCAGATGCACTCCAGATGGGAGGGGCGATAGTAGATACAGGGAAAGGGGAGTTAACCTGGTTTGGGAAGGTTTATCCTTTTACCACACCCTTTAGGCAACAAAGTGATTATAAGATAGAGAATATTAGGGAGACAACTGGGTTAAAAAATATCGACGAAATACTCGACGAGTACGCTGACAGTTTTGACACCGGGCGTCCCAATACGCTAGGGAAGATCCTGGGAGTAGAGTGTACGATACCCACGGGAGACCAACCCCCGATTAGGCAACGAGCGTACAGAATTCCGTTAAAGAAAGCGCATATCGTGAAAGAAGAGATCGGTAAGATGCTAGAGGCAGGGGTCATCCGACCTTCCTATTCACCATGGGCATCTCCCATAACGTTAGTGCCGAAGAAAGACGGTACGACACGATTTTGTGTTGACTACCGCGCGTTGAATAAAGTTTGTCGAAAAGATATTTTCGACTCGATGGGCAAGGCGACACTGTTTTCCACTATGGATCTGAATGCCAGATACTGGCAGATCCCGGTGGCGGAATCAGACATAGAGAAAACAGCGTTTGTATGCACAGAAGGCCTATTCGAATTTTTGCGAACCCCATTTGGTTTTTGTAATTCGGGAGCGGTATTCCAAAGAGCGATGAATAGGATGTTTCACGAATACGTAGGAAAATTTTTGCACGTATTTATCGACGACATCGTAATTTTTTCGCGAAACGAAAAAGAACACGCTCACCACCTTAGACTAGTCATGCAAAGACTACGAGAATTCAACGTACAACTGAAGAGGAAGAAATGCTACTTCGCATCGGAATCAGTTGATTTACTGGGATACAGGGTATCCAGCAGAGGCATTGCACTACAGGAAGGGAAGGTGAAATGCATCAGAGAGATGAAGCCACCTCAGACGGTAGCAGAGGTGAGGAGTTTTTTAGGAGTGACAGGATATTATAGGAACTGCATGGAGAACTATGCGGTGATCGCGCAACCCCTGGTCGAGTTGACCAAGAAATATAAAAGGTTTGAATGGGGTGCCGACGAACAAGTAGCATTCGAGACGTTGAAGGACCTGTTATGCAGCGACACTGTTTTGACATGGCCAGACCTCAACAAACCGTACAGGTTGTATACGGATGCATCCAGTTACGCAGTTGGAGCGATACTCGCCCAAGTAGACGACAGGGGTGTTGAGAGAGTGATCCAGTACATCAGCACCACGTTGAAGGACAGCCAACTCAACTGCACGGTAATTGAGAAAGAGGCGTACGCAGTAATTTACGCATTGAAGAAACTGCGACCATACCTGGCAGGAAGCAAATTTACGGTGTACACAGACCATAAGCCACTCAAGAGCTTATTCGTAGGAGAAGTGCGCAACACGAAGGTACAGCGTTGGGCTGTTCTAATCGCAGAATACGGGTGCACGATAGAATATATCAAAGGATCAAAGAACGTAAGGGCGGACATGTTGTCTAGGCTTAGACATCCAGCAGAGATAGCCACGTTCGACACAGGGGACTATAGAATCCCAGAGACAGAGACAGGAGTTCTGCCATACATACCATTGGAAGCATACGGTATTCCAATAAAAGAGTTAAAAGAAGAGCAGATAAGAGAATTTCCCGAACTTTTCGGAGAGACAACGGAGGACCAGATGGTACACAACGGAATTGTGTACTCCACACTGACGCCATCGGCGATGGATGCGGAGTATCCGCGAATCATCCTCCCCGCAAAGTTCAGAAAAAGAGTTTTGGAGCGAGCTCACAAGAGAGCTGGCCACCAGGGACTGCAAAAGACATTAGCACTGGTAAGGTACTCATTGGTCTGGCCGAAAATGCGGAGAGACACGGTACAAATGCTTGACCTCTGTCCGACTTGCCAGTCAACAGACAAGTCACAACGAGACCGACGTATACGCCTATGCCATTAGCGAGTTATCCAGGACAGCAGATAGGAATGGACTTGATAGGACCACTCATAACGTCAGACCAAGGGAACAAGTACATCATGACGATAGTAGACCACTGTTCGGCATGGGCCGAAGCGTACCCAATCGCGAACAAGTCAGCAGATGCAGTGGAAGAGAAATTCTTCAACGAATATATAGCCAGGCACGGAGTACCGGAGATCCTGATCACAGACCAGGGCCGAGAGTTCTGTGTGGGCGATAGCGAGCAGAGATACAAGGAGGATGGAATAGACCACAGGCGGTCGACACCATATCACCCACAGATGAACGGGAGAACAGAAAGATTCAACAAAACGATTAAAGAAATCATTCAGAAAAGCATAAACAATGACTCCCGAGCATGGGAAGAACAGCTAGGAACAGCGTTGACAGCTTACAGGAATATGCGACATTCGATGACGGGATTTACACCGTTCTTTCTAACGTACGGAAGGCGAGTGAGAATTCCAGGTATGACACCTATAGACAGCAGACAGGATTTAGGAGACAGGTTATCGGGATTGAATAATGCATTAGTGAAAGCACGACAAAGTATGGAGAGATCTAGGGAACAGCACAAAGAACAAATCAACCGCAGAGCAAACGCAGCTGAGTTCAAAGTAGGAGACACAGTAGTGGTTAAGGCAGAAGAGAGGATGACGATGACGACACGCAGCGACCCGGAGTACGAAGTTTTCAAAGTAAACGGACCGGTACCCACATCAGACACCAGAGATCTGGGAAAACCAGGGTATTGAACATATCCAAGCTGAGGATAGTAGACCCAGACATCAAGTGGGACGAGATTCGGCCTAGACCGATTAGAAACCCCAGAAAAGGGACGGCGAAGAGCCAATTTCAGCAACAATGGGTCGTAACGGCACCACAACCGCAAGCAGAAGGGAGTAACGAGCAGCAGCGGCAGCAGAAATGGCAGCAGCAGCAGCCAGAGCAGCAGCAGCAGCAGCCAAAGCGGCAGCGACAGCAGCTAAAGCAGCAGCGGCCGAAGCGGCAGCAGCCAGTATCCTGGAAGGAACAAACGGGAGGAGCGAAGATCGCCCGACAGGCGACGCCAACAGAGCAGACAGCCGACCAAACCGCGGCAGGGAAAACTGAAAGCGGAGGAACGGCGATGGAAACAGATGACGCGGCCAGGATTGTAGAGAACGCGCCGGATGGACGTTACAACCTGCGCAAGCGCAGAGGACACGCACTAAGTCCGCCGACGGAGAGGAAATATGGAAGAGTCGGAGCATTTGATTGGTCGAGAGAAGATGAGCATGAGCTATTTTAGCGCGTATAAATAGACTGATCGACGGGAAAAACGCATTAGCTGTAGAGCAGTCGAGACAGTAAGACGTGTGGTCGGCGAGGAAAATAAATCATATGACAGCGCAGATATGAATAATTTTCCGATAGTTTTCAGTACGGTGTTAATAATTTTAGCCCGGAATAGCGATATCGTTAGTGGTGACGACATCCAATATGTTCCTAACGGAGTGCTAATAACCAAACACCTACCGATATCAATAGTGAGAGCAGAGTGGACCGTAATTATGATGATGACGCCACCGACAGTGCCTGAGGTGTTATTCACGCAAATTAGCCAGATCAGAGCAGCCATAAGATATGCCGAAACACGAAAAATGGTATCACCACATGACGCGATTAGTTTTAAGTTCCAGTTAGACAAGGCTCTCGTCAGAATAAAACGACCGGCGACGAACGCAAATACGAGCGTGACACGGAGACGACGCGGTTTGTTCAACTTGATAGGAGAAGTAGCTTCATCATTATTCGGAGTCGCGACGTCCGGTGACATCGAAAATATGAAAAAGATAGTTAGGAAATCGATGACAAAAGTAAACAAGCTAGTACACTACACGAACGAATTAACGTCACACGTAAAGCACGCATTCGATGAAATCAACATTAATAGAGACAGAATCAGGAATATATCGCTAAGTATAACAGAGGTAAGGAACTTCGTAAGAAATCAGACATTACGTCAGCAAGATTTGAACCGATACATGTTTACACTAGTTAGGATTGGCCAGGAAGTCAACTCGGTAGAAAACGTAGTAAATACGCACCGGCAAGCGGTAATGACGTTCAAGAGAAGAACGGCTTCCTTGGAACTCGGTAGATTAACCGAAGAGTTGTTCAGTCCGGCAGATCTGTTAGACGTGAGTAGAAACATTGACAGAGAGTCGAAGCTTATTAAGCCGTACCAGTGGTATTATTCCAACACGATCGTGTATCCATTATGGAACGATCCCGAAAACTTACATTTTATAGCAACGCTACCGTTGATAGATAGCGGTAGTTACATAGAGCACGGTATGCTCTCGTGGCCGGTTCCGTTAGGAGAGAAAGGTCATTTCATGCAGATTATTTTGTCCAGGGTTAGCATAGAATTAGACACCCGGACGGGGCGATATTTCGTCCCCCATAAGTGTAGAGGAGAGAATCCCCGAGGTTGCGGGGGAGACTTACAGATTGACTCTAGTCATGTTCCATGCATCAACAGTATGTTGACCAACACGACAGACTCAAATTGTAACGTTAAGTTATCTCAGTCTAAGGACACATCCAGTAAGTTGTATAAAGGGAAGTATACCAACGTAGTTTTGCAGACGTTTGGGGAGGAAGTAAGTGTCAATTGTGAAGGGAGAATGACTGAGAGGCATGTGTTGAAGAATGGAGTGTTCGTACTGAAATCATCCAGGTGCTCGTATAGTGGTAGGGGATGGCAATTTCGACCGGTGAAGAGATATGAGCACCGGTACGAAAAGTCCAGCCCCACCCTAAACGTGACACGGATTGATTTATCTGATATATTGAAGCAGAGCCTAGTAGTTAAAACGCTTAAGGCCGTGAAGTGGGACCAATTGCAGAAGGTGAAGCATGTTCCACTAGCGCCCATATCAGAATTAGATGTCAGTGCACTAGACTTCGACTTTCAAGATAGCAAGTCGATAACATTGTACGTGATAGGAGTAATAGTTGTAACTATGATTGTAATTGTAATCATGTATAAATGCAGAGTATTTTCTAAGTGTTCAGGAAATCGTGACGGGACATTCGCGAGAGGGCTTCACAGAGTCCTCTCACAACGAAAATCGGCCGGAGCTAACAACACCAAGCACGAACCTAACGAGGGGTTAGAACTTCCTCGACAGGAAAACGAAATGACTCCGACGGCTCCCGGATTCGTCAACATAAAGATACCGAACGTATCCTTCAAACACGAATTTCACGACCGACCCGCACTGTATCCTAGCATGCACGAACTCACGTTCCAGTACCCGAAGCTACCGACATCGGACGGAAACGATGCGGGGCAATAGCATTCGACGAGCTATAACCGGTACTCGGGAACGTTGTCGGAGCGAAGACGACTAGGTTGTATAGAATTGTTATTATTTACTGTTCATGTTTAAATGTCAAAAGTATCATGACAGTAGATACTGTAACGAACTTGTAATGTTGTATAGTATTATTATTGATAAGGTTATTGAACCATTGAGAATGACAGGACAGAAACGAGTGTCGCAGACGTGGATGGAGGAACTCATGCATCGATCGACAATAGTAACGTTTTGAGCTGTTGATAGTTCACAGCGAGTTAAATGGCTGGTTGATGTACAGCAGCCGGGCATTTAACTTCGGTTGTGGGGCGTATGTGGATTTCTGTATGACGGACTGATCATCCGGATTACTAAAATCTAGACATATTGTGCCTTTAATGATAAAGCTAGCAGAATAGACGATCGATGCGTGAGGTCGGGTGACGTTACGTAGGAGGCCTAACGACAGTAGACGGAATAGCAACAGGTTACAGGAACAAAACAGGGTCTAGAAAACCGTAGCCATATTCGTCTAATATGTTAGGATCCGTAGGGTAATAACGTCGCAAAAGAACCAGAGCGATATGTAATACTTAGTAAGAAGCACGGGTCACATAGTGCAAAGCACTGCTCGACCTTTTGCACACGTCACTGTCTAGACACCGATGAGTACCACGATCACCCCACCTTCTAGGTCAGACGAGGTCCCTGGCGACGGGTCACAGAGATTAGAGGAGCCTAGAATAGCATCATCTTACCGATTGCATCAGCCAGATAACGGAAGTGAAATGACGTAGCACCTCATTAGCATATTTCTAGAAGAGTCTAGAAAATTGGGCCACAACCCACCCTCTCGCATTTTACTATGGAAATTATTTCGTGACTTTGGTGGCGAGAAGTGGATTGACTTGTAGCCAATAAAATGACTGGGAATCGTAGCCAGTCAGGAGAGAGTATTATTAACCAATAGAATAATTTAGTAGATTTAGTAGTAACCAGTCAGCGACTGGCACATAATACTATATAAGGAGCGGTATGCTCGTAATAATTAAGCTTTGTCTTCACTACTATAAGTCACGTTAGTTTACTTCACGAATCGTTGTCGTATATAGCCGTATTGTTTGTACATAGTCCGTTTTGCTGTGAATAAACATATTGATTCACCCAGCAAGTACGCGTTCCGTTATCGTTAATCATCACGAACCTCCCTCATCTTTTCCACTCCGTTACTCGGGAGGAGGAGCAAGACCTCCCCGAATCTACCCAGACTCATCTGCAGATACCCAAATCTACAATGTGGACCAGTAATGGCAGGACTCCTAATCTCAATTTCAATATGTTTCTGTCTTTTGGCTGTTATTCAATTTCCCGAAATAGGTCAATCTGAGATATATATAGTACAGCCATTAAAATGATAATAAATGGGATGACCTGACATGTGCAAAGACAATCGGTATCCAGTCTTGGCAAAGAACGGAATAAATAACTTATCGTTCCTTGATCGCTTATTTCTACAGGTTGAAGCATTTATATCACCAGTCCAGATGATCAGGTTGTATCCAGAGTACTGGTTCGTTATCTCAAGGACTCCATCCTTAATTGCTTCATAATTACATGTTTTATCCAGTGATCTGTTAGCAGTTATATATTTTTTTATGAGGACTAGAGCCTCTGATAGATAGCCACCGAAGTATTTGGCCAATCAAGTTCGCTTAAACAAACTGGGTTCAGCTATTGCAATAGATGATGTTTCATGCCACTGGAATCGATCCCACAAGCCGTTTCGGAGATTTTTAACCCTTTGACCCTCGAATTTGTTTAAATGATGTCAATGTTTTCATGATGTCATTGTACACATCGCGCAGTTCATTATGACGTGATATGATGGGTGGGTACTCTGGAAAGGTGAATTCTTCCATATGAGCAGTTGTTATATATTCCCCGGATCCTATTCTGCCCTACAGCTCATCATAGAATTCCATCTCAGTTGCTATGAAGACTTGTCCGTTCACTACCACGACTAATATCACCACACCTTTCAGAGTCCTGAACATAAGTTCCTCAGTATGTGGTTATGTGGGATGTGTGACGAAGGAAATGGGAGATCCAATCACCCAATGTCAATGTCGGCGACATTATTCTCTTAAAGGACAATGATGTGCACCGCAACCACCAGCCCCTTAGAAGGATTTCGCTCATCCTTCCCAGCAAAGGCAACTTAGTCCGTAAAATCGAACTGTTTGTGGTGGTGGACGGAACTAAACATTTTTATGTTAGACCTATCACTCAAATTGTGCTTTTGCTTTCAGTATAGACATAAAGTTGGTTTGTGTTAGGCGTACTCGATTAACGCGATTCTACCTACCCCTGTTCTCTTTATTGATGTTAAACACATCAGCGCGGAGTATAATGTTGGCCAATTCAGATTTCTTAATTTTAGTTTATTATTTTGTTTCAGTTTCGCCAATTCCAGTTATCCGCCTTTTTTAGTATTAGATTTTCGTAGTTCCTACGTTTTCCTTTGTTGACGACGTCTGCATGTTCCATGCATAATTCCGAAAATACCTCCATTCAAAAAGCTAATTTACCACTAAATCAGCACAATAAAGTCTTACATCTGTACCTTGTGTTGACTCGGTCAAACTGTATGCACTGCGGCAGAGCAGTCATAATCAATTCAAAAGCTGGTCTAGTCAGTTCCATGTATGCTTGAAGTCTGATTTCTTGGGAACAGAATGATACATTGTCAGCACTAGATTTAAAGCCCAAGATTTGTCCCCAGAGCTGCTTGAAACTTAGCAGTCAAAATAATATATCTGCTTAGATTTCTATTAGTGTAGAAGAGAGTAAAATTAAACGCTATCATTAGTGAAAATTTCAGAATACAAAATAAAATTTTAAAACGGGCTCGTCTCACTCCTACTGATGGTGTTGCCATATTCAATAGTCAAGATGGGGATCTGTTACGTACCATCGTGGTGAAAGTCTACATAGGTGACGAGGAAGTATCACACCTTATTTTTTACAGCAAGGGGAATCACCTATGCAATGCTCTCGGTTTGGGATTTCCTAACAGTACATGGGATTCATTGATAATGAACATTTTCGGTTTTAGCTATGCCCCGCCCAGCCCATCTCCAGTTAAGGCCCACTCACACCTCGATCGTGTTGGGATCGATCGATCTCAGAACACCCTGACTATCAATTTCCAAAAAACTACACAGGTAAGCTGTTGAATATTTCGAAACTAATTTGACTGGGTGCTGTTGCTGCCTAATTAAGTGGCAAATCTGAGTTTGAAAATAATTTTTTCACTTCGCATGGAAGATAACTTCGCACATCAATATTACATTATTTAATAGCTTAAATTAAGTTCGTGTTGGGGTTAAAGCGATGGACCTGTCCGATTTTAGCTATGCTCCGCCCATCTCTAGCTAAGCTCTACCCAGAACTCGCTAGTGTTGGGATCTATCGATCTCTGAACACCCTGACTATTAATTTCCAAAAAAACTACACAGGTAGGTTATTGAATATTTTGAAACTAATTTGAATGGGCGCTGTTGGCGCCTTAGGCAGCAACAGCGCCCAGTCAAATTAGTTTCAAAATATTTTACAGCATGTTTATTAAATAGCAAAGAATTACAAATACATACAATTCATACAACGTGTCTGACTGTTTGAGATTTTATGACGGTCTATATGAAACCGTTTGTGACGTAATGATTGTGACGTCATCATACACGCGCTGAGCCGATTATGACGTCATACGAGGTAATATGATGGATGGATGCTCTGGAAGGGTGAATTGCGGTATAATAATGATGGTAGCATTCATTGTCAAATGTTACCAAAATGGCAGATCTTCACTAGGGTGTGTACAGCTGACACATCAATCAGTTTGGAAGGGTGCAAAACAATTAATACACTTGCAAATATTTCAATTAAATGAAGGGCCTATTCTTTGGAACGTTTCACACAATTGATAAATCGATTGCACGGGTTGGTGTATATGAAATCATGGATAGTGGAGGACTCTGTTCTGAATACAATAAGACTGGTAAAAGAGAGATGCCCATTGATTGCCAAGATTCTGTTCTCAATGACCAACAAAGAGGGCATGCTCTGGAATTACTTCAAGAATTTTCAAATGTTTAGATGTTGTCCACACTTATCAAACAACCATTCACACGCATCCCTAAACATCTAAAACAAGAGGTACAAAAACAAACACAAGTCATGCTGGATAATTGTATAATAGAGGAGAGTGGACGTCCATGTTCCTCTCCCGTGGTATTGGCTAGGAAGAAGGATGGATCTTTGCAGTACTGCATCGATTACAGATAACTGAATTCTGTAACTCACAAAGATTCCTTCCCGATTCCAGGCATCGATGATTGTTTAGAAACGTTTTTAGTTTCTGCGGTATTCGCAGTCAGTGATTTAGTGTCCGGATACTGGGAAATAGAGGTGGATTCTTAAAATCAAAGAAAAACCTGCGTTCTCGACAGACTCGATTCTATACCAATCTAACGTAATGGCATTTGGGTTAGTAAATGCCCCAGCTACCTTCCAAAGGCTAATGCAGCTGGTGATGGTTGGCCTAGATTGGGAGGCATGCCTTGTATATATATATATAGATGATGTGATTCTCTTGAGAAAATCAAACCACGTGATACTACTCAGAGAGGCGTTTAGCCGGACGCGGAAGTCTGACCTTAAATTAAAACCAAGCGAGTGTCGGTTCTTCAAAGGTCAAGTGAGATTTTCGAAGGACTAGTAAAATCATAAATGATTCGATTTCATAGGAACTCTAGCAATAAAGAAAGTCTAAATTCGCTGCAAACGAGAGGCTACCCCACCCGCCAACTTACGAAAATAAAGTCGGATACATTAAATGCGATAAAATATAGACAATATAATCCAACAGATCCAACAAATCAGATGACCACTAAGATTAGCTACAACTGACCAGTCAGTATGAGGGGACACTCCAGAAAATGTGGAAAGAATAGAGGTGTAAATTAGACATATTTCTTCCAAACCAACATAGTTTCACTAGCTTGCAAATGAAAGACAAGTTCCAAAGTCAATCATGCATGGATTTCGACACGGAAATGTAATTTATTTACTGACATGCGGGCAGTGTGAAAACAATATGTATGCCAAAGACGGTCCAGTCAGAGTACGTGCCACTATGCATATATCCGATATAAACCTGAATTAGGACACCAGCGTAGCCGAGCATTTCAATCTGCCAGACCACTTTATCAGTCGTGATTTGTAAATCTTACCCATTGAACTTTGTGACCTAGATATTTGATGCTTTATCCTGAAACTAATAGAACTTCTAGCCACCTATATTGTGAAAGGATGGGCCAAATTTGGTGATTCTTCCCACTTGCGATCCAGATATATAGCTTAAAATGTGTATTTTGGGAGGCGCTAAGTGACCGTGTGACCTAGATATTTGAACTATTGATCGCAAACAAAGTGGCCCTTCTAGGCAACCACAAGATGAATGTTTGATAGCGATTTGGCAATTCTACCTTCTTGCATTGCAGAGTTATTGATGAAAATCTGTATGCTGGTATGCACTATGTGACCCCGTAATCTCTATTTTAAACTTTTTGACTACAAACTAAAACATTTTCTAGCCTCTCATAAGGTCAATGATGTGCCGAATTTGGTGAATCCGCCTACATGTGTTCCGGATTCATGGCTAAAAATGTGTATTTCGAGATGCACCACGTGATCCAGTGACCTCGATCTTTGACCTATTGGCCCCAAACTAAAACATTTACCAGCCATTCATAATATCAATATTACATTTGGTAATTCCAGCTACTTGTGCTCCGAACTTGTGGCTAAAAATGTGTATTTAGTGATGTACTAAGTGACCCCGTGATCTCGATTTTTGGCCTTTGGACGCCAAACCAAAACATTTTCTAGCCACTCATAATATCAATGTACATATCGAATTTGCCGATACTAGCTAATTGCGTTCCCAATTTTGTCGCCAAAATGTATATTTAGGGTTGTACTAAGTGACCCAGTGACCTTGACTTTTGGCCTTTTGATGCCAAACTAAAGCATTTTCTAGCCACTCATAATATCAATGGATGTGCCGAAATTTGTGCTTCTACCTACTTGCGTTCCAGATTTATGGCTAAAAATTTGTATTTCGAGATACACAGTGATCCCGTGACCTCGGGTTTTTACCCCAAACTAAATCATTTTCTAGCCACTCATAACATCAATGTATGTGCCGAAATTTGTGCTTCCCTTACTTAACCATTACCTTACTTACCTTCCGGATTTATGGGTAAAAATGTGTATTTAGGCATGCACTAAGTGACCCCGTGACTTCGATTTTTACCTTTTCACCCTAAACTAAAAATTGTTCTAGTTACTCATAATATCAAAGTATGTACCAAATTTTGTGCCTCGGATAAACAGATACACTAACGCACTCACGCACGCACGGGTGCACGCACGCATGCACTCGCGGGCGCGTTCACGCACGTACGCACGCACGCGGGTAGGCAGGCAAGTAGACAGACAGACAGACGGCGCCAAACAGTAATACTCACGCCGGCCTTCGGCAGCGTGAGTGATGATGATGATGATGATGATGATGATGATGATGATGATGATGATGATGATATGATGATGATGGCATAAAGCTATGCTAATTTATTGTGTATATCTAGCATATAATGTACATATATCTCTACCGCCAAATGAAAGCAAGCAAGCAGACTAAAATTGAGAATCTCTTTATTAATGAATCCAAAACAGAGTTCACCCACATATCTACAAAGCATGAAACTAAAGAAAATGACGATCCACTTCGTGGCGGCGAACCATGGCGGAAAAGTAAAATCTTGTGCTCACTGCTTTGCAGTACTGCTGACATTGCTGCACGCTGCGTCATGGGGAGCATAGCTTTCCAGTCCTTCTGGAAGCTATGGATTCGTAGATCAAAGATGCCCTTGGTACAAAAATACTACGTTTCTACCATGCAACCTGTGTATCCTTGATGATGTATAATTGTAACAGCTGGGCATCTCCAAAAGCACGTCCAGACAAACTTGACACCTGCCACCGCAAACGCCTACGCACCATCACTGGACACCGATGGCCTGACAGCGTAGTTTCCAATGATGGACTATACAAGTTGTGCAATACGTCGCCGCTGTCTGTAAAAGTCACCCAGCAAAGATGGTGCATGTTTGGCCATGTGCTAAGGATACCAGAAGAGACACCAGCACAGAGGGCCGTGTAATTCGCCCTACTCGGAGCCAGCAAATACAAAGCCATGAGAAGACGTCATTCCATAAATCCGCTAAGCGTACTAGAAGGTGACCTCAAGAAAGCAGGACTCGGTACACTCAAGTCAAGAATGGACCTGGGGAAGTTACGGATTTCGGCTGAGGACAAGACACAGTGGACAAAACCGAGGAAGGACTGCAGCTGTATGATGTTTCTACTACTACAGCCGCAGAATACAGTAATCATACATGCAAATGAAAGCACTTGGAAACAATGGTATACGCATTCACGAGGGTTGCTCACGAGCAGTATATCGAACGCTATAAACCCTTTCATGGTAAATCAGGCCGAAAGGGGCGTCTACAGTGGCTTTAGTGAATGCCCATCTGCAGGCTAAAAGAATGCTTTTTTTTTTAATTTACCACTGGAATGACTGGCTCGATAACCGAGCCAGTCATTCCAGCGTTAAATCTTCAAAAATAAACTTCCCTCGTCTAGCAAATGGACATTCAATAAGCAAATGTTTATATTTTCTTGACCAAATTTAGCCATTAACGAGTTAATATGTAGGATTCGCTATCTTCTATTCATCGCCTGTTTACTCGCTTTACAGGTATGGAAATAACACACTGTTCAGCTCAGAAATAACTTAACATGTTTCAAAGACAAAAACAGAAACACTAGTTAGTACAATTGTGTTCAAAATATCCCATAGAACATTTTCAAACATGGTGTGATATGTTCTATAGAATATTTTGAACATAATTCACCTTTCCAGAGTATCGATCTTCCATCTGACCTCGTATGACGTCATAATCAGCTCAGCGCGTGTATGATGACGTCACAATCAGTACATCCCAAAGGGTTCCGTCATCAAATCCCAAATAGTCCGACACGTTGTATGAATTGTATGTCTTTGTAATTCTTTGTTATTTAATAAACATACTGTTGAATATTTCGAAACTAATTTGACTGGGCGCTGTTGCTGCCTTAGATCGATCGATCCCAACACGAGCGAGGTGTGGGTGGAACTTAGCTACATATGGGCGGGGCTTAGCTAAAACCGGAAAGGTCCATTGGATTTGGAAGGCATTGCTGCCTAAAGGATAATTTTTTTTATTTGTTCAATATATTCAAAATATATTTTTATGTTATTTCTGAGCTATGCTATTATAGTCCGTTTGAAATAAAAGCATTTGCTTTCTTACCTCCGTACGATAAAGAGCTCATGAATAGATGTGAGGATTTCTTTACCTATCTACAGGTGTGACAACGGATGCTATTCCTGGAATCTGTAATATATAAATAGACACATTTATCAGCAGTCATTTATTTTTTTGCTAAGAGTTGCGAAGAGAAATAAAGTGTCAGTCGTTATTTTGGGTTCATGAAAGTTTGTTGAATTGAGCACCAGTTCGTTTCAATGATGATTTAGACTTTAATAGGCCTATAAGCAAACATATAAAACAAGATGAATCCACTCAAATGTCAGTCATATGTATGAAGTCATAAGGAATTACATCACAATTACGTTGACGTCACAATCAATTACGTAATAAGCAACGTATCTAAGTCCGCACGAACCCTGCATAGTCTGTAAAGTTGTACAAATTGTGTCTTTACTATTTAATAAACACTCTGTTAAATATTTTGAAACTAATCTGAGTGGGTGCTCTTACTGCCGTAGGCAACAACAGCGCCTAATCAACTAAGTTTCATAATATTTAACAGCTTAAAGTTAATTGTGCTGCATTGCCGCCGTGTCAGAAGACGTTTCCCATCACATTAGACCGCTTAATTATGTCTTTATAATTTGGCGGTACACGGACAGTGCGTCTCCAAGGCCTCTGACTCCCTTGGGTTATGGAGGGATGGATAGAAATTGATCAAGGATTACAGGCTTCGATCGATCCCAATACGGGCAAAGCGTGGGCTGAGCGTAGCTAGAGATGGGCGAGGCGTAGCTAAAAGTTGATTCATCCATTCAGGTGGGCGTGGTGCATGTTAAGTTAGGAACGTCTGAGAGATTCGCGGTTGCTTCTTTAGAATAACTGACTTTCTCCTATTTTGTATTAAAATAATTAGTCATTATTAATTTTAATAATTGCAAAAAATAAATTATCCCACACATCATTGTATGCAGCGGAGCTCCACAAACAGCAAGTAGGTTTGTTTATTTTAGTTGTTTTATTTTTTTAAATTATAGCAAAGATATTAACGTGGGTGAGACTGTAACGGCAATCATAGAGTGGGTCGCTAAAGTATCTCCGGTGATGAATAGAGATGATACTTGCGAACTACTTATTGGCTGACCTTTGCTAACTGTACCAAATATACATATACGCGAGTCATTGTGATGTAAGACAGGCAATGTTAGGTATATGAATCTAATTTAATCTGTTCATAAAAATATTCAGTTATTTAAACATTGTGCTGGCCAACAATTTAAACCCGAGAAAGAAGATGCGTGGCGTCAGAATTCTGTGCCATTATTAAATCATACTAATATGGATGTGAAATCAGTAACTGTTGTTATGGACATCACAGCATCCAATGCCAGTAATGATGTAATGATGCAATGGAATGTAAATGTGCCACGATTTCTATATAAAGAATTACCATCAGCCCTTCTGCTTTCTGGAATGCTGTTGAACATAGTATTAGTTATCTATTTTGTGAAGTCAAAACGGTACCAACACCCTCTCTTTACGATCCTAACAGGCTTGGCTTGTATGGATACATGTGCGTGCATTGGAGGTGCCATGTACTCGGTGATTCTGTTTCCTATTCCATTATCACGCGAATCTCTCTTTTTCTGTCAACCGGCAATATTCATAGCTGCATTCGGTACGTTTGGTAGCGAGTACCTCCTCTTGTTCTTCACAGGTGTCCGATTGTACCAGGTATTATCGCCTTTCAAGGCTCGGACGTTGGCCACTGTGGGTATGATGACCAGATGCTGTACCGCCATTGCACTTGCCATTGCAAGTGGCTCGATCTGGTATGCGGTATTATCCGGGACGTCATTAAAAATAATTGATGGAGAGGAGGTAGCCAGATGTCAATTTCAAGGTAACCTTGACGCCAGAAATATAGGATATTTAATCTTTGCAACGGCTATCCCTTGTGGTGGAATACTGGCTCTTCACATAGCTAAATATATCGGATATATGAAATCCACAAAATCTGTAGAAGTTCACCAGGACAGAAAGAGCCCGGATGGTCGGGCCATTGCCATTGTCATCTCTTTCTTCTATATGTGCTATGTGCCATCAATTGTGTATATGTTGATATTGAACTTTCGTATTGAAGGATATAAGAATCCGCAAGATAACTTATATATAGTACTAATGTACATGAAGTATGTGAACAGTGTTGTGAATCCGATTGTGTACGTCTTTGCTATGAAATCTGTTCGGAATGATGTTATAAAGCTATTTTGTTTGACTCAGCAAAAGTAAGTAAGTAGTAGTAGTAGTAGTAGTAGTAGTAGTAGTAGTAGTAGTAGTAGTAGTAGTAGTAGTAGTAGTAGTAGTAGTAGTAGTAGTAGAAGCCTTCCAGCCTTTTATTCTACTTTATTACGGGATGTGTGCGCCTGCGCGTTTACACGCGTTTGTGTTCGTAGCAAAATTAACGTTTTCTTCATAACCTTCAGGCTATGCAACAGTTTATTAAGGTAAATATATCTTGGCGATATTGTGATATTGATCTGAGACAATCTTAATATAAATACACCAATGTACATACCTATATAGTATACTATATAATTATGTCATTATAACATTTTTTCATTGTTTCATTTTATCACTGTATCATTTTAAAAGTGTATCGTTTTAAAACAGTATATATTATCCTTCGCTTTATTGTTGTCATCATATTTAGCAAGGCGCACATTAACGTTTGCATGATAGGTGCTATTTGTCGGGTATTTTCGTTTCTTGGATAACGTCAGATATTTACATAAGTTTATAGATGAATCCAGTCTATCGATCAATCATATGATGCCATAATAAATTACATCCCATATAGGTTGACGTCACACTCAAGCGTCACTATTCACAATCATAATTGATAGAAATAGCCTGTCATAAACCTGGAATAGTCCGCCAAGTTGTACGAATTTGATGTCTTAGCTACTTAATAACCATTCTGCTGCTTAATAACCATTCTGCGACAACAGCACCAAGTCAAATTAGTTTCAAAATATTCGCATAGCTAAATCTGGATTCATCCATTAACACGAGAAGTGAGCAACCCTAAATATTTATTCTCACCGTATGTGGTGTGTAAATAATAATCTAGCATAAATGTGTTTTTCAATCCAAAGTTTTTGGCAATGAGTTAAAAAATGTGTTTCGTCTTTGACACCCTCTGCCAATGCCGTTCCCATAGTTTTGATTCTATGCCTACATGGTGGCGTATACTAAGTCACCTTGCCAGAGTACCCAGCCATCATATGACGTCATAATGAACCGCGTGGTGTGTACAATGACATCATAATGAATGGCGTCATGAATGACGTCGATAAGTACGTCACGAACGCATATTTGATGACGGTCTATGGGCTGTTGTATAAATTGTTTGCTTTTACCATTTAATAAATATTCTGTTGAATATTTTGAAACTAATTTGACTGGGCGCTGTTGCTGCCTATGGAAAGGTTCATTGTCGTATTACCTGGTTTTTGTTTATGCTCTCCACTTCAAAGATGTGACCGCTCCCTTCAGATGTTAGTAGATTCTTTATGCACTCGCTCTACTTTATTTTATGATTTTGTATCGTGGTAAAATGTAGAACAATAAGTATAGTGTTGATGACAACTTGTTATAACCAGAGTTTACTGTGTCTATCCAAAAACTAACCATGCTGCATTTTAATGACATTCCTAGTGTGTATGCTACAATATTCTTTAACTAATTTGACTGGGTGATGTTGCTGCCTATGGCAGCAACAACGCCCAGTCAAATTAGTTTCAAAATATTTAACAGCATGTAAAATAGCAAAAACATACAATTCATACAACAACGTTTAGTCCGTCACCAATTATGCGCCCGTGACCAACATATCTACGTCATTCATATCGTCATGTAATTGATTATGACGTCATGTGATGGATGGATAAACTGGAAAGGTCCATTGTTTGGGATATCTCATCTTGTTTTTTAAATATATTTTATTAAAGGAAGTCATCTCACACTACCGATTCAGGTGATACCTGTAGATTGTGACGTACGCGGACAATACACAGTATTTTATTATCTTTACTAAGGAGATGTTCGCACTAGAAAGTTTATTCCGGAGTAACGCTACACTAAAGCATGGCGTTACTCCGGATTAGCTCTTTAGTGTCTCATGTTATGACATCCACTATTGCATGGCGTGAACTATATCAAATCATGAACTCGTCACAATCGGTTGCCATAAGGCTACGTTTCCATTCATCCGCAATCCGCATACGCAACCCGCACGTGCAGTACGCTTATCGACCTAGATTGTTTGATATAGTGTTATTCCCA
The DNA here is from genome assembly GCA_034401795.1 of Chaetoderma sp. LZ-2023a. NCBI lineage: Eukaryota > Metazoa > Mollusca > Caudofoveata > Chaetodermatida > Chaetodermatidae > Chaetoderma > Chaetoderma sp. LZ-2023a. The sequence continues at coordinate 36,917,180 of CM067359.1, forward strand.
CCCGCAAATTGGCTCGAAGACAAACGCCGACCTTGCACACCGGCCGACAGGGGTGTTTTCCACGCGCATATGTTTCGGACAGTATTAAAGGAGAACTAACTTCATACAATAGTTGTTCAGCTGATCTAACACGTCATTCGTAAACTATAATATAATATTAAGCTTATTATCATGCCGCTAAAGAAAGCTATTCAGGCTTGAGTAGTTTAAACGTTGGTACATTTCCAAAGCCTATGGTGGCTGTCATGCCTTACTTTTCAAGCAATCAGAAGGAAAAACTAGCGTATCTGCCTTGGTCAATACGCTCAGTCATAGCGGTGTCACATATAATTTGGCAATATGATATGAAAACAATCATACAAGTAAGCTGATGACTATTCTGAGACCGATTTGACCGGAAGCCGTTACTGCCATAGGCAATGACAACTTCCAATCAAATTATCCCCAAAATATTCACCAAGATGATTTGCATAATAAAGAATGTAATGCATTGCCACTTACATGACACCATTCCACGTGCATATGTTTGCGTATGCGGATTGCGGATGAATGGAAACGTATCCTTAAACTAAATTTGCGGTTCATAAATTAACATTCCTTTAACGCTCTGATAACTAAACTGGGTCAAGAAAATCAAGCCATTTGCTTTTAAGGTGTATTTGCAGGCCAGGAGAAAAGAGTTTCTTTAAAAATTAACACTGAAATGACAGGCTCGATCATCGAGGCAGTCATTCCAGTGCTAAATTTTCAACAAATCGTCTTCTCTTGGACTGCAAATGGACATTGCTCAAGATCACTGCATAGGTTGATTGTGGCAGTCTTCGACATGAATGGGTTAATTCAAGTTTCTAAATACCAATGCATCTGATTTGTTAATATTATTTTCTGACAAAACGCTAATATGAATGACGTCATGATAGTCATAGTAGAGTAATAAAGATCAAGTTATGTTGTCTGTATTCTTTTACTAAAGCCTGGTCGTAGCATTGTTGTTGATTTTGTGAAGGAACGGCAATGTCCATGGTACAATCAGTAGAACTGGGTACGTGCAAGACACACAAGCTCTATATCCCATGCTACATGGGAGATGAAGATTGTGTGTCTTGCAGGTATCCAGTTCTACTGCAAACCTACATTTCACCTTAACCCGTTAACCCTTTAAAGACTAAATTTGGTCAAAAAATCTAAATATTTGCTTATTGAATGCCTATTTGCAGGCCAAGTGAAGACTATTTTTGAAAATTGACCACTGAAATGGCTGGCTCGGTTACCGAGCCCGTCATTCCAGTAGTAAATTTTCAAAAATAGTCTTCACATGGTCTGTCAATGGACATTTCTCAAGACCGCTGCAGAGACAGGTTTGGGCCGGCTTCGTCATAAAAGGGTTAATGACCAATTATTGTCAAGAAAATCTAAACACTTGCTCATTTAATATCCACTTGCCAAGTGAAGGCAATTGCTACAGAAAGGCTACCACTGGGATGGATGGTTTGGTTATCGTGCAAGCCATTTCAGTGATAAATTTTCCAAAATAGTCTTCTCTTGCCCTGCAAATGGACATTCCTCATGGTCACGGGTGAGCAGAGGACTGTTTGTGTAGGCTTCGCCACGAACGGGCTAAACCAGAAAAACTGCAAATACCCATTACCCGCCTATATAGTCCTAAGAACTCTTGATAAAAGTGGTGTTAAGGGGAATATATTCAACACAATCACCAAAGCGAGTCAAATGAGAATGTTGTATAATTTAATTAAAATAAAAAAATTTTAAATGATATATCACCATTTGTGGGTGCTTGTAGATTGCCACTTATGGGTGCTCCAAATTATTGGAGGATTATTCTCACTCAACAACGACAACGACAACGATAACAACAACAACAACCATAACATGGAAAATCAGGTTCTTGAATTTCTATGATAACGGCCGAATGACGTCATCCAGTGCAGCAGTTCACGGGCCTAATTGATAACGCTTATGAACATCTATTAATAAATTAACAACATATGATTGAAACCTTTATTTTTGGTATTTTGCATTGAAATCTAGTTCTCGTTGGTGATCTGCTTATAACTTGATTAAAATTACATTTTCAACATATCGCGTATCAGCGTGAAAGTGCCACCGCAGTGTTTACATTTCTATCGCGATTTCCATGCTTGCTCAGAAGTTAGCTGGACAACCTGCTAATTATTTTGGAAACTGTACATGAGAACTCACTATTGCACATATTGAAGACTTTCTGTCCCCGTATCTACGATAACTGACTTACTACAACTTCGAAAAGACTTATGATGTTGGAGATTGCTGCGACAATCTATCTTTTCGACGCTGTAGTAGGATGATTGCTGGCTCTCCTCTTCTGATGGTCTGAAGATATTTCTATGAGCAATCTGGGCCTATCTGACTATCTAAAAGATGCACAGGTAAGGCACGGTGGTTTTTCGTGCTTCGGGAGTATTCTTAAACACAACTTGCCTCCAATCAACATCTGCGTATTCCTTCCTAGAAGTTCATACCTACTCCTGTTGGTCGTCCTGACCAATCCCCGTTCGCCTATCTCTCGATTTCACTTTGAAACGATCTGTCAGCTAACTAACAACATTATGGTATGTGTTGTTGTAGCATGCCTTCCTACGATTGACATATAGTTGATATACAAATTTCGATTGTGTTATGAATTCCTACAGGACGCTACCATGCCTCTGTCCTGTCCCTTGCCTATTTTGGATAAGCCTGTAGGAAGCGAACGTTAATAAGCACATGAGCTGTATGATCTCATTGCCAGCTGGTGTTGTTGTACTTCCTTAAGGGAGTCGGAATGCCGACCGTCAACAACTCATGTCAGTCTGTCACCTATATTCCTATCGATTCCTATCGATTCTTTTCACTCGATTATTTACTAAACTACTGGCCGAAACGACTGCTGAACACTATAAAAGTGTGTGCCGATCCCACAGCAACAACTTCCCTCTTCAACTATTGACAGATTCCACCAACTCAGAACCGTCGGTTCTCCCTCAATATCTATCATTCCCAACTTACTAACTTAATATTCTAGTTACAGTTTCGCATCAGTTTCGACATGGTTTCCACGAAACTGTGTTCAGCAGCACTGGTCGATGTCAACCAGTGCAGCGTCCCAATACGTACCTACATGATACGACCATGCTACTCAGTTCCCTAGCTCACCTAGTATTTTCAAAGATGAATTTCACTTAGGTCTTACTCGTAAATATAAGACATCCAGCGGGGCCATGACTTCCCACAAGACGATCCGATATCTACACATGCCCCTCAACCAAAGTTAATTAACCATCTCTCAAGGCCTTAAGAGAGTGATAATTAACTCGTTGTACAACATCAACAACAAAACACACTATACCAGGGCTCTCTGGAACTGCCACTATACAATGAATGAATACCTAAATCAACCTAAAGCAAACGAAACAATCATCAGGATACAGTCGAACAACCAAAATGAACGGTAATATTAGAACCAGAATAGCCATAGCCATTAAAACAATTTAAATCCTATCATATAACCCTAATCCTACAATCGAATATCATTACATATCATGCAGAATTCCAGCAAAATACACAATAAACTAAACCAAACAATAATGGCACCATAATAAAGTTTGTGCTACATAATTATAACGATAAGTCATCGCGAATCCAAATAAGCATCTAGGAATCAATACACAACATGGCACAATAATAAAGTTCATGCTACAATGATTTATACGATAAGTCCGTGTATCCACATAAGTGTTGGGGATCAATACACAACATGGCACAATAATAAAGTTCGTGCTACAATGATTTATACGATAAGTCCTTGTATCCATATAAGTGCTGGGAATCAATACACAACATGGCACAATAATAAAGTTCGTGCTATAATGATAAATCCTCGTAAGATACACGAAAGTTAGGATTGTCTATCACCACGTCTATCCAGTCATCAGCCGTCGGGTCGATCTCGGTCCTGGCAACAGCGTTAGGTGACGACCCGGCTGACATCCTCAGCAGCTCTGGTAGTGCTGGAGGTCTCCTCGGCCTCTGAGGTTGGATAATCCGTGGCGCACTGCTATGGGCCGCATGTGGCTTGCATCTAATCCACACCCACATGCGTGAAAGTAATCCACACTTATAGAGTATAAACACAACAATGATCACTACAACGAAGGAGCCCGTTGAATACGAAACAAACGAACGTACCCCAATGCCATCGACCATCACTGGGTCGACTGCAGATAAAGGTGCTAGCGGCACATACTTAGACTTACGCAAATGGTCTCATTTTTGCATACTTAAATGATTAACTATCATAGACTGGTTGAGAACTCCGGCCACATCCAACCTAGGCATATCAATGGCCAGGCCGATTCGAGTGTAAGTCCGACTGTAAGACATTACTGGCTCGAAACGCCAAACTTTACCACTATAATCGCACTCCCCAGACATCAACGCAAACACTCCATTCTTAACTACACACCGGTCAGTTAGTCGTCCGCCACAGTGTACCTCAATAGCTTCCCCAAACGTTTGCAACACTACACCTATTTTCTTGTTGGCAAATACTTTACTAGACATTTCGTTGGACTCGGTTAATTGAATATTACATGTGCTATCGGTGGTGTTCGTTAGCAGACTCACAATGCATGGTACGTGGGCCTTATCGACCCTTAACTGACCATGGCATACTCGAGGTATACTACCTCTGTATCCGGACGGTGTGAAATACCATCCCGTCTTAGTGTCGAGTTCAATACTGGTTCTAGCTATCAAGACTTGCATGTAGTATCCCACCGTGACCAATGGTTCGGGCCATGAATGCAATCCATACTCTATATAATCGCCGCCGTCAATCAATGGTAACATCGCTACGTAATGCAGTCTTTCGTCGTCCTTCCACAGAGGATATATAACTACATTACAGTAGTACCATTGGTACGGACGTATCAATCGGTTACCTATGCTGACCTGTTTAGCCACCTCGGCCAGGTCCATGGGGCTAAATAATTCTTCCGTCAATCTCCCCAGCTCAAGTGAGGCCGTTTGCCTATGGAACTGGGCTGCCGCTTTCTGGTAACTAGTTACCACATTTTCGGCCACATCGACGAGGTGCCCCAGACATACTAACGCGTATAGTTCAGCTTGACGCATTGCCTGTATTTTGAAAAGGTGGCTAAAATTACCAGTCAATTCCACCAAACTGTCCGCAACATCGTTAATTCTATCCACGTTGGTGTCAATTGCCCTAAAAGCAAGTTTTACGTGGGATGCCAGTTTGTTAGAGAAATGGACTAATCTATTCACATTTCTCATCGCTTTCTTCACTACGTCTCGGATCGCATCTATGTCGCCGGATGTAGCTGTCCCGAATAAAGATGAGGCGATGTCATCCACAAAATTAAAGAGTCCCCGTTTCCCTCTCCTAAGATTGCAGTTCTGCATTGTTTGTTGCATCCCGATGGCAATCCTGCTTATACCGTCTATTCGATGTTGGAGCCCTAAAATGTCATTGCTGCTTAATGAAGTCTTTTGACTAATGTCCGCAATGACAACACGAATTTGTACTAACCGGTTAAGAAATCCGGTAGGTAAGTATGGATGATCTATGGACACTACCACCATCCATTCAGCTCGTATTACCGATATCTTCTGGTCATCAGTTATCATGACACCATTTGATAATCTATGAATACTAGAATTCCGGCAGACACTATGTACTATACCTACTACTATCACAATTATACACGACTGTAACGCATACATGATGACTAGATTAATACGAGGCTACTAGTACCGCATTCAGGCAGAGATTAATTTTATCTCTGGCTACGTCGCCTTATAACTGCATCTATATGACCGATGAAGTCATCGTATAGAGCTTGGCCAAATGCACCAACCCTGAGTCACTTATTGTCTGATTCGACTTCAGGAACATGACTGCGCTTGCACAGAAGGTATGGATGCGATGGAAGGGTTTCCATACGTGACTCATTTTTTCTATTCTTACTCGTACTAGGTTGATCTTCATGTACATCAACCACTTTCCCCACCTTGCACACCCTTGGCTTTTCATTCGAAGCTGGTCGCTTCTTGCGAGCCCTCTTATCCGGTGTCGCATCGGAGTCATTTACCAGCAAAGTTTTGGACTCGGGTACTATAACTCTAGAGTGATGGCTGGCCCTCGTACCTTTAGCAGGGTTACGAATAGGGCGTGGTCGCACCTTGTCCCAACACATCTCTGAGTCGACTACACGCAACTTAGATATATTAAGCATGCGCACCTTCCCAGACCTTTGATGGCGGACATGAGCCACAGGCCCATTGATCTTAAAGATCTCATATTCGGGGTCACTGCGAGAGGTCAACTTCATTCTCTCTTCAGCTTTTACGACCACCGAATCGCCAACTTACACCAGCGTTCGCACGCTTATTAATTTGTTCTCGGTGAATTTCTCGAGACGTAGCCGTTTCTCCACGAGCGCGCAGCAAGGCATTATTAAGACATGTAAGTCTTTCACCAAGATCTTGCGTGGCATCCAGTGGGATGGTTAACGGGAGCCTTGCACAACGACCATACGTCAGATAAAATGGCGTATATCCAGTCGTGGAGTGACGAGAGCTGCCGTATGCTGTTAAAGCCGCGCCCAATTCGTCCTCCCATGCACGAGATTCATTATTAACACCTTTCTGGATCAACTCCTTAAGAGTTCGATTGAAACTCTCGGTACGTCCATTTGTTTGCGGATGGTATGGACTCGATCTTCTATGATCGATACCGTGTTCCTTAAATCGTTTCTTCCAGACTATTTGAACAAAATTCCTTACCCTGATCTGTTATTACGATTTCAGGGACACCATGACGAGCGACATACTCATTGAAAAACTTGTCTTCAACATTCTGAGATGTCTTGGCAGCAATCGGATATGCTTCTGCCCACGCAGAACAGTGATCGATTATCGTCATGATATACACATTGCCTCTGCTTGACTCTAACAGTGGACCGATTAAATCCATACCAATTATCTGACTCGGATAATTAGCCATGGGCATCTCGCTGTACTTAGGCTGCGTAGTGACAGGTCGGTTGACCTGGCACGTCGTACAAGTCTCAAGCATACTTACTACGTCTTTTCTCAAAGATGTCAATACAAAAGAATCTCTTACCATACCGATGGTCTTCTTCAGACCTTGGTGACTGGCTCTTTCATGAGCCTTCCGGCGTACTTTCTCATGGAACAGGGTAGGTAATACAATTCTGGGGTACTCAGCGTCCAACGCTGAAGGCGTAACTAAAGAATACAAAATACCGTTCTTGACCATATACTCCTCCGGGGTGTTCTTGAACAACTCCGGGTATTCCTTGGTCTGCTCGGCACATAATCCATTGTAGGGAATGCCGAATACCTCTAGTGGTACGTGCGGTAATGCACCCTCGTCCACATCTGGTATGACAAAATCGCCCGTGTCTAACGTGGCGACCTCCACTGGATGACGTAATCGGGACAACATGTCCGCTCGAATATTCTTCGAACCTTGGATGTATTCAATCTTACATCCGTACTCGGCAATCAGCATGGCCCAGCGCTGCACCTTCGTGTTTTTCAGTTCTCCCACAAACAAACTCTTCAGGCGTTTGTGGTCCATGTACACGGTGAACTGCGCGCCAAATAGATATGGTCGAAGCTTCTTTAACGCATATATCACTGCGTATGCTTCCTTCTCTATTACAGGCCAATTCAGCTGACTGTCTTTAAGAGTAGAGCTTACGTACTGAATTACTCGCTCTATACCATTATCATCCACCTGTACCAGTATCGCACCTATTGCATAACTAGACGCATCAGTATACAATTTATACGGGGCATTTAAATTTGGATATGTGAGAACCGTCTCACTACATAGCAAGTTCTGTAATTTCTTAAATGCTTGCTGTTCATCCTTACCCCACTCAAAACGCTTGTACTTCTTAGTTAATTCTATCAAAGGTTTAGCAATTTCGACATACCCTTGCACACAAGATCGGTAGTAACCTGTAGCTCCAAGGAAACTTCTCACCTCACCCACATCGCGTGGTGACATTTCCCTAATGACCTTGACCTTCTGAGCTTGAGGAGCTACTCCTTGTGCGGAAATGCGATATCCTAACAAGTCCACAGACTTACTGGCGAAGTCACATTTCTTCTTTTTCACTTGCAAATTATATTCTCGAATCTTGCGCACGACCTTACGCAAATGCTGTGCATGTTCTGTTGGATATCGTGAATATACGACTATATCGTCGACGAAAATGTGCACATATTTTCCTACAAATTCTCTGAAAATATCGTTCATTGCCCTCTGAAATATGGCACCTGAGTTGCAAAAACTGAACGGCATCCGAATCCATTCGTACAAACCTTCACTGCAGACGAACGCGGTCTTCTCTATGTCTTGGCTGGCCATTGGTATCTGCCAATATCCAGACTTCAAGTCCATAGTAGTAAACATCATTGCGCCACACATCGAATAAAAAATGTCAGAGATATTCGGCAACGGGTAACTATCCTTCCAACATACCGAATTCAATTTCCTATAGTCAATACAAAACCGGGTGTCACCATCCTTCTTGGGTACTAACGTAATGGGTGACGCCCATGGTGATGACGACGGTCTTATGACACCCGCTGCCAGCATTTCTTTTACTTGGTTCTTGACCACATACTGCTTGGCTAGCGGTAGATGGTAGGCCTTCTGCCTTATAGGATACGAATCTCCTGTTGGCACCGTACATTTCACTTTGGGGACCAATCCTAAAGTGTTTGGATGAGCCATATCAAAGCTATCCGCAAAGTCATCTAGAACTTTGTCGATATCTTTATATCCAGTCGTTTCTTTACAACTCGCATATACATATCGCGTTTGTTCCCTATAGGGATATCTAAAGGGATATACCTGACCAAACCATACTACAACTTTGGTCCAATAGTCAATCTTTGCATTTCCCAAGTGCAAAGCATCCGCTCCAATCAAACACTCATGCCTCATGCTTGCTACTACCGTACTCAGAATAGGCCGGGCGTTCTTGAATTTGATTTGAGTCTCCCCCAAAAGTTCTATCGGGGAACCATTTACTGCTAAGAGCGTCTTGGCTCTTTTCAATGGCCTAGCATTCAAGCTGCTACGCCATATATCCTTTCGAATCAAGGATGTGCTAGCACCAGTATCCACTAAGGCATGCAGGTACTCACCTTGATCCTCTGGACCATTTCTATCTATCTGAAGACGGATCAGAAACCGCTCAGTCGGTGATCTCACCAACAGTTTCCTCCGTCGCCATTTACCGGACTCCTTCGTCCACTAACCACTTCTGTGTACGAATTCCTTCAGTCGGATGAGTCCCTTCCGCCACCGTACGAATAACGGCCATACTCATCCGTACCTTCTCCAGTTAGAACAAAACCGTCCTGGTCCTTGTACTCTTCCGGGTCTCGCATTCTATTTGCAATATCCTTTCTAATATTCCGGGAACAAGAACAGGACGTCGTTTCCCGTCCTCACTGGTTAATGTCTTCTAACTCGTCTATGTCTATGTCATCTTCGTAAGGACGTTTCACAGCTCGCCGGGATGTGGGACTCGATCGGGGCTTTATCTGCGGACCTGCTTGCGGGCAATCTCTTACGAAATGTCCATCTCTACTGCATCGAAAGCACTTCACTGTATTTGCTCTGGCCTTCCGGTTGGCAAAGGTGTAACAATCTTGAGCCATGTGCCCCTCCTTACCACAGTTGAAGCAGGTGACAGGAGGGCGCTGTCCTCTTGGTTGTGGTCTTGGCGCTGCTTTCCTATTCACGTTCGGTTGTGGTGGTTGTATGGGCTGTCTGCAGTCACTCTTATAATGGCTGGTCCGGCCACAGTTGAAACACGTTATGTGCTGCATGTTCTTAGGTCCGTTTACTCGCCTCTGTGGTTGTGGGGACGGTCTCGGCGTTTGCTTAGCTGCTTTTTCCGTTTTCACCTTCCTACTTGACTGCTGTCTCGGGCTTTCTTCTGCCAACTTTAAATCGCCTATTATGCCGCAGAGCTTCTCTATCATTTTGCTCTGCTGCGTTATCTGTCTCTTCAAGGAGTTAACTATTTGCCATATCCCCTTCTCTTCTTCTGGTTCTAAGACGTCCACTTCCATTCTCTCCTCTTGTCTTACATCTATCTTCATCGCTTTTAGAAGATCATTACAGGTTTCTTCCTCTTCTGCTATTTCAATGGCACGATTCAATGTTCCTGCTTTCTTCCTTACTATTCTCTTACTCAGCCCCCGATCTCCTATCGCTTTCAGGTATATCCCCAGTATAGTTCGCCTGTTGTCTTCGTTTTCAACTGGGTACGCCTGGTTGGCTAGTTCCCGGTACCTCCTATTAAATGTGATAATAGTTTCATTCCTTCTTTGACGGACGCCTTCAAGGTCGTACTTTATCCTTTCATTTTCATTCGATGACACGAAGTTCAAAGTAATATATTCCTTCAGTTCATCAAATGTTACGTCCTCCCTGACTTTTCCTACTAGAAATCCATCAACGGCTCGTGACAACTGACCACGGGCGGGCCTAGTTATTATGTAGGCTGGTATGCCCTCTAGTCGGCCATCATTCGCCACCCATGCCCTTCTCGTTTCATCGAGGAACCTCCTAACTTGCTCTGGTATCAGTCCATCACAGGGCTGAATTCGCTGTATGGTTTCTCTTATCTCCTGCCGATATACCCTTTCAGTTTCTCGCCGGTTGCTGCTGTCCACTATGGTCCCAGCCATAGCTGTTCCCATTGCCTGCATTGCGGCCACCGTTTCCAGTCGCAACTCTGGTCTGATCGGTATGTCTATGGAGGGTAGTCCTGGGTCGGCTGGTCTATGTGCAGTGGCCATCTTGTTGTGGTTGACCTGTCTACTGGAAGTAGAGGCAAACTACTACTCGTTGTAGTCGGGGTTGCTCTGGGCAAGTAATGTCTGTTGTGACCGTTACCAGCGAATTGTCTCTATATTCGCGGTGCTGCGTCACCTTTGCACTTCCTGACTGTCTGGCCCCGTCGATAAAAACTTGTACCCGGTCAGCTATGTCTTTGAGTACTATATTCGTGGGTCGATCTACTTGTGCTTGTGCCATACGTTCTACGTACTTACAGTTTGTGTTTCCGTTAATTACTCTCAATCCTGGCAGACGAAGCCACTGAAGATTTTCTGTCTCCGTATCTACGATAACTGACTTACTACAACTTCGAAAAGACTTATGATGTTGGAGATTGCTGCGACAATCTATCTTTTCGACGCTGTAGTAGGATGATTGCTGGCTCGCCTCTTCTGATGGTCTGAAGATATTTCTATGAGCAATCTGGGCCTATCTGACTATCTAAAAGATGCACAGGTAAGGCACGATGGTTTTTCGTGCTTCGGGAGTATTCTTAAACACAACTTCAACTAGCTACTTGTATGACGATGATTATTTATTCGCTACTATAAACTTATATAACAAGGACGACTTTTACTGTCGTAAATAAAAAGATAAACCTTGAATATGAATTATTTCTGACTTTAACTAGACGGATTACTCACAGCCTTGGCTGATATGATATCTTATCTAACTACTATAGTTCTTGGCTACTCCAATGTATTCACCAAGAACTCTAATACGATAACGAAGTCACGTCTACTCCGGAATCACGGATGGTAACGATTAAAAGATTTAAGAGACAAAGTGCCTCTTATATACATTTTACATTTTCCTAACTTCTACATATATTACGATATATAGATCTATACATATCGTAATACATAGTTTCTGTTCCCTTCATCCTTCTAGGTAGATATAACCACAGTTTGATTGGCCTACATATTCTTGCCTCCAATCAACATCTGCTTATTCCTTCCTAGAAGTTCATACCTACTCCTGTTGGTCGTCCTGACCAATCCCCGTTCGCCTATCTCTCGATTTCACTTTGAAACACTATTCCTTTGGTTTCCCTGCCACAGAGTTTGATTCGATGCTCATTGATTATGACGTCATCTTGACCAATCTAACTCTGGGCTTCTCTTCTATGGAGATACCATCAAACAGGGCCAAAGCGGTGTTGGCCGGTTCTGATTTGATGCGATCTGTCAGCTAACTAACAGCATTATGGTATGTGTTGTTGTAGCATGCCTTCCTACGATTGACATATAGTTGATATACAAATTTCGATTGTGTTATGAATTCCTACAGGACGCTACCATGCCTCTGTCCTGTCCCTTGCCTATTTTGGATAAGCCTGTAGGAAGCGAACGTTAATAAGCACATGAGCTGTATGATCTCATTGCCAGCTGGTGTTGTTGTACTTGCTTAAGGGAGTCGGAATGCTGACCGTCAACAACTAATGTCAGTCTGTCACCTATATTCCTATCGATTCCTATCGATTCTTTTCACTCGATTATTTACTAAACTACTGGCCGAAACGACTGCTGAACACTATAAAAGTGTGTGCCGATCCCACAGCAACAACTTCCCTCTTCAACTATTGACAGATTCCACCAACTCAGAACCGTCGGTTCTACCTCAATATCTATCATTCCCAACTTACTAGCTTAATATTCTAGTTACAGTTTCGCATCAGTTTCGACATGGTTTCCACGAAACTGTGTTCAGCAGCACTGGTCGATGTCAACCAGTGCAGCATCCCAATACGTACCTACATGATACTACCGGGCTACTCAGTTCCCTAGCTCACCTAGTATTTTCAAAGATGAAATTCACTTAGGTCTTACTCGTAAATATAAGACATCCAGCGGGGTCACGACTTCCCACAAGACGATCCGATATCTACAATATGACATTGGTTACTATCAGACAAAATATCTCCAAAATGTATTATAGCTATGATTATATATGTGCCAAATGGGTGTTTCAAGAACAAAATACAACGTAATGTGAAATATGTTGGTGCCTTGAGAGCTGTACTTTACAGAAATTACATGTCGGCTCAATCCTTTCATGGTGGGAGCAGTAAATAATGATTCCCCCACCCAGTCGTGTCGGACGTGTGCCCACTTTAGCATCCAATATCATGGCGGACACACAACTCAACTATAGCAATATAATAAGTAGAACCAGTATAGCGGGAGCCTATGCATGGGGAGTTAAAATAAACATGGTGTACCCGTCGGGATATATCTGTGTCAAATCGAGCCCTGTACCGGATTCGAGGCTAATCTTTATGCCCTCGTGTCATGGTGCTAAAGGTCTCATTTTACCGTCAGCTAGGATCTGCTGTTCTAACACTATGTGGGTGGCTCGCTGATGAGTCCTACTCGTGCAAGTGGTTTTACAGAGCTCGTCGACTTGGAGGCATGCGTCACACCTTCTATCCGTAGGACACCTCCATGGATGTCAATGGCTCCTTCCTGGCCATCAAAGGGACGGCGCATCAGGATCTTTCCTCCAGTGATGCCAACTCTATTATCCATCCAAACTAAGACTATGGCGTCCTGTCCTATATATGTTAGGAAAGACAACCCGCAGCTGTAAACCTTCCCATGCTTGGCATCCCTGTTCACAACAGTGGAGAGCGGTGTGACCTCCAGGTCAATTACTGCGGGAGGTCTAAACAGTGGAAATGACACTAGCAGTTACCAGCAGGACCGCCACGATACCACACTTCGTTCTTCTCGAAGATTATCCGCAGATGTTTCGCCAAGGTCAACAGCACACCGTCATGGAACATCGACGGGGTGTGGAGCACAACTGGTTCTATGGCGTGAAAGCAGGGATCGACGTCCAAGGAATTAACATCCTCCACCATCCTCTGTTACTTCAATCAGCGACTCGAGGATGAACGTTTTCTTTGGGAAGTCGTAGCAGAACACAATTTTGTTACACATCCCTGTCTTTGCCGATACATTTCTTACCACCTTCTTTCAGATCTACCAGCAGTTTCACACCAGCACAACTGATGGAGTTTCACACCAGCACAACTGATGGGCTGGAGGGAAAATATCTTCTAATAATGTGCTAAGTGCGCAAATTGCAATACATTAAGATCAATAAGAAGGTTACCGACTGCAACAGAAGAGCTTGTGTCAACAGAATGCCAGCATGTCTAGGTGGACGACGGGACTATGAAAGTGTTGAAGAATGGCAGATGCTCATGTAGGAGAGTATTAAGTTCACAGATGACGAGCTCATGGATGCGGAGCTAGAGGCCATACAGCTGAGCTGGGTACGCGCCGCCCGTCCTAGATTCGTTTCCTGAACACGCCCCTCTGGGTAGAGCCATTAGCGTATATAGGTCTATGGGAGAGATAGCGTGTCGAAAAACAACTAAGTTCGTTAAAACGCACGATGCGCATGCGCGCTTGGACGCTGTTTATATGGAGCACGTAGTTACGACCTAGATTGGATGGCGCTTTTAGTGTACCGAGATGGTACCCTGTAATCCTTATTGATTGCCCCTTCCCGTTAAGTCTGGCATTAATCAAGACCAGAATTCAACGGGCTTTTTAAATCTGTAAACCATTTCAAAATCGGTTGAGAAATGGCTGAGTTATCCAGGGAAAACTCTTCATAACCAAATTATATGTATTTGAACCATTTTAGACCTTCATGTTTCTAGCTTAGACTCCCAATAGCATTACCCAAAATGTCCCAGACTTCCTGTATTTAGAAGTTTGTTGAAACCCTGGTATGTGTGTATGTATGTATGTGTATGTTTGTATGTATGTATGTATTGTACATTATAAGTCTGAGGCGACTCATATCCTTTCTAACCGAAAATCTGTATGGCTAATAGCTTTTCAGCATTCTGTCACTGTGCCACTGTCTTGTGTGTCATATATATGTTAATGTATAAATGTTTTGTAATGTGTGTCAGGAGTCCATCACTCAATAGGCCATGCCTTTGATGGACTGCCTGTTTAGATTATGTTTACATGTATAGAAAAACCATGAAATAAAGCAACTTTGAACTTGAACTTGAACTTGAACATGATTATCTTCAAAATATTGCCGTGACGTCATAACCACGTGGACGCAAAGCCTCTAGAATCTTCTAGAACTTTCGACTTAGCTAGTATTAGCTGCGCGCCGATTGGCTCTTGCTTGAACGATGATTGGGTGAAACCTGCGCCTGTGACGTCGCGAGGAGTATAAAAGGAGAAGCGATCCAGTGATCGAGAGCATCCTCGGCCAGGGGCCGAACAGGTTGGATCTGTACCAGCTACTAATAAGCGCGACAGACAATACGCGTCTTCCTTCGCTATGTGTCAGGTTTTTATCCCGTAGCGTGCAGTTCTCCAACCCACCCCACTAATACAATTTTGTAACTCCCTACTTATGGGAGTAATTTGGAACTTCTGATAATTGTTCACGAATACCAACAGCCACATCCGAAACACAAATTTGCGGTGAGGCCTTTACGGCCTGAATATGTGAGTTTACAGATGTAGAGACGGGATATTCTTTGATGGATGACTCGCTGGATCTGCCGGCCACACCTAAAAGTGGTATTTCAATTGCCGCCGCCGCACACATATCATGTCGGTTCTTTCGACTTTCGACCGCAGCAAGTAAACTCTGTTCGTGCATCTTCAGAGCTGGTTGACGTACCCAGCACCGTGAAGCTTTGTTTTGTATCCTCGTTTGCCTCTGACAACCCCCGCTAGTGACGGGTTGTTTACACCTTCCATCCATGCTATCGGTGTACGGGAACTTTCTTCACCACGTAGTACTATCGTATCTTTTACTGACAGCTCGTTAGACATTCTATTAGGCCTACAGCACTAAGCGATGCACTCCCACAATGAGTGTTCTTGCGGGAGTCTTGTTTGCGGAAAACATCTTGCTGGAACCAACCTGCGGGAACTTTCCAGCTTCCGGAGAGCGCATAATTTCACGTCAACTACGGATCGACATATCAATTTCAGTAACACGGTAGCCTAACTTAGGAATGCCTACCAAGTATTCAAGTAACTATACTTCACAGTTTAATTATTTCTCTATATAGGTTTTGTTAATTATATTGTATCCGCAATAACGGTCCCGACGACTAAAAGGAACTGCAACGGTCTTAGGACCGCTAGTTATAATTTCTGTATTTGTTAATAATTATTCTCATTTTCCTCAATGTGTTGCTAACCGCACTATAGTAGATTCGTTAACCTGTACTGCTATATATATCTTGATCACTCGACACCGTATTGATTGTTCTGGTTAGATTATGTATATATATGGCCAGTGGCCATCCGTTCATATGTTTTGTTTATTCATAGGAAATAGAGGACTGCAGTGCACGTAGGAAACACTATACAGCAACACTTATATAAGCAACATTTTCTCCGCCACCAACAATTTTTCACTGCTGTCGCTGTCCGTGCTATAACTCTGTTTAGCCCAGCATGCTACCGACTAAACCTTTTCAATTCAGCTCAATAGGATAGGTTCGAAATGATTAGAGACACTTTCTTCATTACATACTGCGTAATATACTCTTCTCTTCCGGTAGTGCGATAATCTAGCCCCGCACTCCGGTAAGACTCATACGTAAGATTTTGTCTCTCTTCGTGTTCCACTCAGCCTTGTGGCTTCTTAATTGTTTGGATGTCCCTATCCACACCATGGGCTGATCCGACTCTGGGAAACTAGTGGGGTTTCTGAGCGGTGATCGCCACAGTGCTGTGTCACATACATTTCCCGTGTATCTTTATATACGTAGTAGTTAGCACTTTTACGCCAATGTAGGAAAGCACTGCGAAAACACATGTATTAATTATTATCTAATTTACTGACAATCCTCCCGCACCGCAGCGCAAAACTGGCAACTTGTATATAAACCTAATGACAGATAAAACGGCTAGTTCCATAGGATCCGGTGACAGGCGAGATGTGCATCCCCACCGATTCTGTTAAAATGTCTGGGCATGATATTTAGATCTGCCACGCCCTTGCGGGAAGGACATTTACGGTGGGTATTCATCTCTCTCACCCCCACCATAACGATAGGACAATGGTCTAATAATGCTTTCGTGAAAAGTAACCTATGTCTTGTAACGTTTTATGTGGTTACGGAGCGGGATGTCCGGATTCTTATCCAGTTCGGAGATCTTACTACGTAACATGTATGAGCGCTGTCTTCAGTATTGATGTCCTAGGGCATCTGTTCTCAGTAACAGCCGTGTCTAATAGCTAGGTAGATACCCGCCAGCTGCGGCCAAAAATAGTTCTTGTTTTGAAAACAACTAACAAGTGAATTAAGCAAAGCAGAAGGCCCGCATAAATAACTAATTCAGCATACCAAGAATCACATAAGACGGTGACGAGGGAGTCCATCGGGAATCGCCCGTCCCATCTTCACATAAAACAGTACGCACCCCTATAGTCATAATCTCACTAGGTATGGTCTTTTCTTTCTAAAGCATTTTTGGTTGAAATATTAGAGTGGGCCCATTTTTGCCGACTACTCTTCTCCCGCTTTAAGCAGTGGCGACACCTTCCCGAGACGGGGACCCGCGCGAGGCACTTGCCTCTCGCAAGGATTCAGCAACAACGGTCCATGCCAGGATAATACTCCTCACCAAAAACTTGCATTTGTAGTGCCCACGTGAGGCACATCACTTTTCGTCTGAGATAACCTTCCTTTCAGCTTAGAGGTATAATAACTTATATTACGTTAACTAGTTAAGTCTCGTGTACGGGAGCCTCCCTTGCGGGCATACCTCTGCGGACCTACGAGTCTGTGTGGTACATCCGGGAGCCCCATGTTTAAAAGTTCCTCTACCTGTCTCTATGTCTCGTATTTTCGTATGCTCTGATTGTAGTTTTATCTAGCATATTTTTAATTGTTTAGGTAAACTCATTGTATAGACTTATATTTTTAGGTCACCAAATCAAATCTTGTAAGTCCATAGATCACGAAATTGCTATGGACAGGCATACTGGCGACACAAACTCGTGGGATGAGACCGTCGTGTTTAGCGTTCGTGACGATGGTCACATGGCCCCCACCGGAACGATCGAGTTCCACCCGCCTTAGGAGCCTTTTTTTTCCATAGGGCAGTCTTGTACAAGGTCCGTCACCCCGAGACCAGATGCTAACCAGTGTCATCACTCGTCGTGCACGTGTGGCACAGTGAGTCGACATGATACACCAGAATGGCCCGACACTACCCGGCGAGCTACGGGTGCAGGGACATTTACGCAAGAAAACCAAGCGACGTCGGGCCACACGGGTATACTATTGGGGGAACAAGAGGACTGTCCAGATGTCACACTTTCGAAAGTTACTAGAGCAGGTGTTGGATAGTAAGTGCTTACAAGACGTGTGTCACCACACCAACAAGCTTGCATGGTTTGCCAGGATAGCCCAGATGAATCCCACGATGACTTTTCGGCAGACCCTATAGGTGATGCAGTGCTACCGCATGTATAAAGCCAGAGTATATCCATCTCTAAATCAGAGGGACGAAAACAACCAGAACTATACCTGCATTGGCACTTGATGATGGCGAGATAGTCAGCTGTTGACTGCACCAGATCGATAATATCAGGTAGGTCCCGTCCTACGACAAAAGTTGTACAACAGTACAACAAAACGTGCAGGCGATATAAAACAGCCTACAACAGTCTCGCATGGACAACTACAGCTGCGGGTGTGATTTGAGCCTGTGGAGGTGTGGTGGCCATCGCATCTTTGGCTACAGGGTTGTGTGCCATAGTCGCTATCCCACTCATATCTGTTGTCCATTTTGGCCTCAACACAGATATCAACTCAATCGTGCTTAAGATGATTGCTGGGAATGAGGTCATTCCTGCTGCCGGAGCTGCTGTCCTCGCTACGGTGGTGAGCGGAGTTGTTGAGCACTATCTGTGGATCACACATCCCATCCTAACGATCGCCATCGGTGGTGCCTCATATACCGCTGCAGCAAAGATTACGGGCAAGCGCATCCCACCAATGGAAGCAGTCGTTCTGTCTGGATATGGCTGCCATGGCTGAAGCCATCGTCGTCTACGTGGTGAACAGCAGGCCGACAGTACAAGGTTTAAGATGTGGGTATATACCCAACATTACTCTGTCACTCACAGACGTAGATTGCAACGAGCTTGGAGATGTGTCCCACTTCGGTGAGGAATTCCTTGGTTCGGAGGACATTGTTGCTCCCCTCTCCTTTCTATGGAGAGCCACGGGAGGTCTGAGCTACCATACCAGCCTGTGACCTCATCTGAACCACTGACACGCTAAGCCTATCGGCCATCAACAAAACCAAGATTGTGTATAAGGGTAGGGCATCAAGGACTGAGCGGTCATGCTCGGTGTAGAAGAGGCTGGTGCCATAAATGTGATGGCCAAATCCTATGGACAAGACCTCGTTCATGACCTGCTGAAACCACAGAGCTCATTCCAACAAGATGGAGAGAATCTCACGGTAATGGTGAAGCTATCAAATGTCACGAACCTTCAATTTTTAGAATGGCAGAGACTGTTGTACAGATACCACTTTAGAGAGCGGTCGGATCTGAACCCAAAATAGGGGATGATATATGCCCGCCACATTGTGCGAATGTTGGCGTATTTGACCGATAAATAAAATACAACTTCAAAATATGTGTATGCCATCACATAGTAATATTAATGTGTGACGTCACATTACCATCGTAAGGAATCCCATGGTCTGGTGTGTTGATGGATGTGGTATTAACCAGTCAGCCAATAGAGGGATCCGTCACACACGTATATGACGTCATACTTAATTATGTTACATGTAGGTGTACATTACGTCACAAGTATAATTGACGGAGAATACTCTGTCATGAAGCTGGATAAGTTCGACAAATGTACACGAATTGTATATATTTAATGATTTTACTATATAATAAACATACTGTTGAATTTTTTCAAACTAATTCTGGGCGTTGGTACTGTTGCCACTTCAATTCACTGTCATGTTCATTCACCACTATTCCGTCATAATCAAAATATGTCACGTGTTAGATGACATCACAATTAAATACAGTAAGGTCGTCCGGAAAGTGACAAAAGTATGTCCGTAATTTCCTGAATTGAAAGTCTTTGGTGCATTTACAATTTAATAAACATTCTGCTAAATATTTTGAAACTGCTTTGACTGCCATTTTTGTTGAATGCTTTGAAATGGCTACACACCATTCGCGGCGTTGCCATCAACAACAAGACATTTTTCACAAGATGTCACAGATAACTTACCTCAAGTCCGTCACAAACTTTTAAAAGGTTGTCAGTTGTACGAATTGTCTGTTTTTTACTATTCAATAAACATTCTGTTGAATATTTTGAACCTAATTTGACTGCATGGGCACTGTTACTACCATAGGCAACAACACCACCAAGTCCAATTAGTTTCAAAATAATCAACATGTTAGCTGTATAGTTACCATGAAATTGGGATTCTTGGAATTCAGGATTCAAAGTATACACCTGTGCAAAAGTTAAGCACCAGCAAAAACAATAGAACGTAGAAACATGATGGTACAACTAGGCTGCCATAATTTTTGTCCCCGCGTTAGCTGACATAATTCCAAGTACGAAATGCACATGCATGCATGACTTCACGCCGCTTGATGTCCGTGCGTGGCGGGAAACAGCACACGTGTTCAGTTATGTAAAAGTCCAGTTTGAGGTGTAGAACATTACATACAGATTTAGGCGACAAGATTAGGAATTTTGTGTTCATGACCGTGGTTTATTTGTACAGAGAGAATTAGCTCTTGATTGTGAACCGCTATGGCAAGACGAAGGTTAAGTGATCGTGTGAAATGGCAAATCATAGGCATGCATACCACTGGTATGTCATGCAGAGAGATTGGCAGACAGCTGAACATTAACCATACTGTAATCAGTCGTTTGATTGCAAAACATGGGCAAACTAACGAGGTGAAGGACAGGCCTAGATCTGGAAGACCAAAGAAGACTACTGCCCGTGATGATCGAGCCCTAGTACGCCTTGTTAGGAGATCTCCATTCACCAACAGCAGAGTGCTCAGCCAGCAATGGGAAACGCGCAATAGAGTGTCAATGTCTACCGTCAAAAGGAGACTGTATGCTGCTGGCATGAAAGCTAGGAGACCTGTCAGACGTCCTCTCCTCACTGCACACCACAAAGAGGAGCGTCTGAGGTGGTGCAACGAAAGAAGACACTGGAACATGAGATCCTGGAGACGGGTACACTGGTCCGATGAAAGTCGGTTCCTGCTTCATGCCACAGATGGTCGAACTCGTGTATGGAGGTCCAGACGCACGGCGTACGACCAACGTAACATCATGGAAGAAGTTCCATTTGGTTGAGGTTCCGTTATGATATGGGGTGCATCTCATTTGATTGTAAGCTGGATCTGTTGCCTGTACATGGAACACTAAATGGACAAAGATATCAAGATTCCATACTGGATGGAGTTGTGGTCCCTCATTTTGTAAATCATGCACCTGGAACCCACCCTATATTCATGGATGACAACGCCCGACCACATTGTGCTAGAGCTGTGCATGAATACCTCCGCCAGAATGCCATCGAAACCCTACCATGGCCAGCAAGGAGCCCTGACATGAACCCTATTGAGCATATCTGGGACATTCTGGGAAACATGGTGAGAAGGAGGGATCCTCCTGTGCAGAACCTACAGGAATTAACAGACGCACTCCATCTTGAATGGCAACGAATACCACAATGGCGTATCAGTCGGTTGGTGACCAGCATGAGACGTCGTGTCCAGGCCGTCATCCAGGCACAAGGTGGATATACCCGGTATTAATAATGACAGTCTCAAACTCGTGCACAGATGTTAAACTTCGTTTTCAGACACCATTAATGACAATCTAGCCACGTGTGTCAACTGTAGGGCAATAGTTGTCAGTTGTGTCAACGTAACCATATTCAGGCCTCGTTTTCAAGTTCAAACAAAAACATACAGTGTTTCCCCACCATCATAATCAGCATTCCTCTAGTTGCATTATTACCTCTTGCACTAAGATGGATGGGTACATAAATGTTTATGCTATTGCTTTCTTCATAGCACATGAATATACCCTCGCATGTGCGTAAAAATAGGGTGGTGCTTAACTTTTGCACAGGTGTATATATAAATCGATCTTAAAGGATAACTAATCCCATCTCTTGATAGCTAGTCAGGTGATCTAACATGCCGGTCATAACCTATCCATGTAATTTTAAGCTTTTTATCACGCCGCTAAGGAAAAATATTCAGGATTTAGTAGTTAAATGTTGGTATATTTCTACACCCTATGATGAGTGTCATGATTTACTTTTCAACCAATCAGAAAAACCCTAGTGTGTCTGCCTCGGTATATACGCTCAGTCATATAGGCGCCAGCTATAGTTTGGCAATGAGGTATAAAAGCAATCCTACAGGTAAGCTGTTGAATATTTTGAAACTAATTTGACTGGAAGTTGTTGCGGACATAGGCAGCAACAACTTCCGATCAAATTAGTTTCAAACTATTCAATGGGATGAGTATTACATAATAAAGAATGTGATGCATTGGAGCTTACATGACATCACACACAATAGCTTGAGGAGACAAAATGGTGTCGATCACTGTTCAACATTTACTCGATATTACAAAACAGATAATTGCGATACAGATCAGGGAATGTGACAGGATATGAATGATATGGAATCTATAAACCATATTCTATCGGTGCAATATAACATTTGAGATGAGATTAACATCGCTTTAACTTTCTTAGCTAGAAATAGGCCAGCAGGCCATAGCTAAAAGAGGATTCACTGATTGTATTCCGAGTTTAATGTATTTATTAACCCATCTTCTGTCAACTGGCAAAAGCAGTCTCTTCAGTGGTGTTGAGGAATGTCCATTTGCAGACCAAGAGAAGACTATTTTTGAAAATTTACCCCTAGAATGACTAGGTGATAAAGTGATGTGATAAATTAAAAAAAATAGTCTCCTCTTGGTCTGCAAATGGATACTGATTACGCACAAATTTGAATTTTCTTAACCATACAATGTTCAAACAGCCTTCATTTACAGGACAACTGAGATTTTTTTTGTAAATTCCATTGGAAAACGAGCCAGTCATTCCAGAAATAAATTTTCAAAAATTGTTTTCTCTTGCCCTGCAAATGGATTGCTTTCAATGAGCAACACTTTCTTCTTTTTCTTGACCCTTACATGGTTCATTAATAGGCCTGTATAAGTGGTATAGTGAGCGCTTTGAGGCACTGTTGACACAAGTGGGGTTAAGCGATATAGCGTTCGCATTCAACATGGTGACTGTAATGGATATGTTTTGATGTGGCAATACGTGATTTTGGAGTCATCTAGAACTGAACTTTAAGGTTATGCAAAAGATTTAGTCAGCTTGGCTGTCTCAGCTAGGTACCAATGATGGACTGCCTCGAATATTAGCACAGTTGCTCATGATGGTGCCTTCTCCACTGTTTGTCCAAGTGCATCTCTTTCCAAGAGATGTATATATGTCACATGACAACATAATAAACAGAACTGAATCAATACAAACATGCATTTCCTTAATCTCAAATTTATTTTCTCATAATCCCATCTCTTGATAGCTATTCATGTGATCTAACACGCCGCTCATAAACTATCCAGGTAATTTTAAGCTTTTTATCACGCCGTTAAGGAAAGATATTCAGGATTTAGTAGTTAAATGTTGGCACATTTCTACACCCTATGATGGCTGTCATGATTTACTTTTAAACCAATCAGAAAAACCTTAGCGTGTGTGCCTCGGTATATACGCTCAGTCATAGAGGCGCCAGCTATAGTTTGGCAATGTGGTATAAAGGCAATCCTACAGGTAAGCTGTTGAATATTTTGAAACCAATTTGATTTAGAAGTTGTTGCTGCCATAGGCAGCAACAACTTTCAGTCAAATTAGTTTCAAAATATTCAATGGGATGAGCATTACATAATAAGGGATGTGATGCATTGCAGCTTACATGACATCACACACAATAGCTCGGAGACGAAATGATGTCGATCACTGTTCAACATTTACTCGATATTACAAAACAGAAAATTGCGATACAGATCAGGGAATGTGACAGAATATGAATGATATGGAATTTTTAAACCATATTCTATGGGTCCAATACAACATTTAAGATGAGATTAGCATCGCTTTAAATATAGATACATTTCTTCAAACTATGAGGCTGGTTTAAATGCAAGATATACAGGTAAAATGTTGAATATTTGTAATCCAATTTGACTGGAAGCTGGTGTTGCCATAGGTAGCAGTAGTTTCCAGACAATTAGTTTCAATATATATATAACATGAAAATTATCTCATAATAAAGAATGTGTTGTATCTTCACTTACATGACGTCACACACTACCACTTGAGGAGACAAGATGGTCCCGACCAGTCTTCATCGGTAAAGTGAAGTTAACAAGCATATAGTGGATGTATCCAGTTATCACCGCATATCTCGAACTAAGCTACAGCCACCCTTTGTCCGTGTTGAGATCGATCGAACACTGAACTCCCTGAATCCCAGAAAGCTGTACAGGTAACATGTTGAATATTTTGAAACTAATTTGACTGGGTGCTATTGCTGCTATAGTGGCGACAACAATGCCCAGTCAAATCAGTTTCAAAATATTTAACAGAATGTCCATTAACTAGTAAATACGTACAATTCGTACAACTTAACGGCCTATTAAGCATTTATGGTGAACTATTAAACGTTTATGACGAACTTAGATACGTTATTCATGACGTAATTGATTGATGTCCACCTGTATGTAACGTAATTCATTATGATGTCATATATTTGGCTAACAGATTGTATTCGTCTATTGTTAACATCACCTTACCACATATTAGCTAACCTGTACATTGGGTTGCGCGATTTTTGCTTTGAAACATCGCCATCGATTTTATTTTAAAAATCACGATTTTCGATTAACTCGTAGGTCCAAATTCCCAAAAGTATAAACTGGGGTACCGTGACAAGTCACCAAAACTGGGATCTGGAATTTCTAGAAAAAGTTTATTTAAATGATACAAAAATAGCACGAAATTAGAACACAATTTCATGCGACAAATTCCTACCATCGACAAATTCCTACCATCCTACGTCGATGCTTAATGTATACCTTATATCCATCATCGCGAGAGTGAAATTATTGCTTGGGACCGCCTAAATATTGTGCATAGTTTAACAAACATTGTTTATTTCATCAAAATTTGACATAAAATGTTGTCGAGTAAAAATATAAATCCCGCTTCCGCTTATCCCTTTGTAGGATGAGTTTAGGTCATTACCCGAGTAGCGCGAAGACGCTAATATTAGTACCCGGGCAGATACAGCGCAATCCATATACATAGGACCATAGGACGGTAGCTTTGAGTAGCTACGATAGTAACGGCGTAAACTCGTCCTATAGTGCAGTATCTGGAATGCTGTTGCGTTATTTTCTTTAATTAGGCATGACAACCAAATCAAAAAGGAAAAATTAGTACACAGCCTGATATTGCTAAAAAAAATTAAAAAGATTAAAGTTCAGTGATTATTACCTAACACTCTGCAACTAAGTATATACTTGGTATTTCACGACAGACTCAGGGTCTGCAGTGAAAGAAAGAAAATTATATGGCGATTCGACGTAGTAACTAGCTGGTTTTCTCGATGGCAAAGGTGTTACTTAGATATTGTTAGCTGGTTTACCGTAGAGCTTTGTGTTTTGATTAGGACTTAGTGAACACATGCGTGAAGCGATCAAGAAAAAACACAATGGATACATGTTCGAATGGATTATAACTGTATTCTTTTACTGCTGAATGATGAGTTTTAAATTCTTAGTCGCCTCAATTTTTTCACGATTTTTCGGGGGGTTTTCAATTACATCGTAGAAAATCGTGATTTTTTGCAAAATCACGATTTTCGATTAAATCGCGAAATCGTGCAAGCCTAGCTTAGCTCCACCCATACCTTGCTCGTGTTTGGATCGATCGATCTCTAAACTTCCTGACTATCAATTTTCAAGAAAACTATACAGGTAAGCTATTGAATATTTTGGAACTAATTTGACTAGGCACTGTTGCTGCCTATGGCAGCAAAAGCATCGATTCAAATTAGTTTCAAAATATTCAACAGCATGTGTATTAAATATTAGAGACATACAATTCATACAACATGTCGGACTATTAAGAGTTAAAGACGGGCCAAATAGATTCATTTATGATGCAATGATTGACGTCATCATACATGGCATGTAGTTAATTATGACGTCAGATGACCGATGGATACTATGGAAAGGTGAGTTGCTTTCGGAGATTATTGTACATGTACGTATAGGAGTTTTTCACATCATCGTGAAGTTTGCGTCTGTGTAATTGGTACAAATTGGTTGCAGAATTGGAATTTCTGGATTGAGAGATCTCATGATAGACTCGGCTATAGTTGCAGCTGGATCTAGCTGTCTTTAATTGTAAACATTGCAACAGATGCATGAGGGCTCTGAAACGTCCTTACGAGGCAATGGTCAGAATGAAACTATGTGCTTTCATTTCCTGTCTAGAACACCAAAGTTCAAGCATGTTACACAGAATGATATAAACAGAAGAATTACAGCATATTCTTGAAAGTATCAGAACAAATCCCTCTCAAGACCCACAACAAGTCCTACTCAATTCGGAGTTTTACTAATGCTGTAGGATTTTGATTAAAACATATTTTATTGCACGAAAATGCACAATGGGGTCGGGCGTACGCTCTTCCAACTTAGATAAATCATCTCCCAAGACGATGAAGAGCTTTCAGGGACGATAACCATGGGCCAGTATTCAAGTTTTGAGGCTCATTTTGTTATATGTGTGATTTGATAATCTTATCCGATCATTCAGAGAAGCCAACTCGATCTTATACCTGGAATGTATTCGCAAAATAATGCTGTCCATGTTTGTACTCCACAACTATGTCAGGCATCTGCCATGCTATTGGACTCAAATGTTGGAGTTGCCTAAATCAATTTTGCAGCTCATGAATATTTGTAAATGATAGATTTGTAGCTCAACTACATACTTATAACAAGTTTGGCAAAGTTCAAGTTGCCTTTGTGGTACAATAAGCTAGCAGAGCAATGAAGGTCAAGGGTGACATCGTTAAATTCCGCCAAAACTGAACATGCGTGAATTATTCAAACCTGCACCGACTATGGTATAAATCCAGAAAGCTGATCGGAAACTATTTGTTCGCATGACTATCATTGGGCAAACGCCAAAACTGGACATGAAAGAAGTCATTAAATATCGACTTAGTCCAGTTCCACCCTTATTGATTACATCAGATGGATTCATTCACAAGACTTGAACGTCAGTTTAGCCGATCCATTAGAGAAATACGCAATGGATCCAGGAACAAACGTACAGCATGACCATTGTCAGTGTGATCATTGATGCTGTGGCCATCCTTCACAGTTTTCCTCATATTCCAGAAACATTTGGCAAGCTCGCTGCAGATATGTAAAAATGCATAGTAGCAATTACAGGTCAGAAAACAATCGGGTAGATTTTTTAGCTTATGTTTAAAAGTCCTATTCTATCAAATATTCAGAGCGTAGTCACCGTACTAGTGATGTAGCAATTATCAACCTCACAATATCTGGAGACCAAAAGGGCACCATCAAATCAGTGGAGGCCTTAAGGTTAGTGCAATGTCACACAGACTTTGATAACCTAGGCACATTAATGCAATGTTACGCAGATTACAGGTGCACATTAAACCCTCTTAAAAGACAGCCTTGAGGAATGGACTTAGATGCGTTTTAACAATTTTGGGCAAATGTTTCATAAAAGCGAAAATTTTCACTCGAAAAATTGACCAATCAAAATTCCGGATAGAAGGTCTGGAGCCAACCACCATAGGATACTTCCAGCCCCATTTCTTTGAAACCAATTCAGAAGACGCCATTTGACAGATGAATGACAGACGACAGATGGATGGATGGAAGATGGCCAGCCGATAGACGGATGCCATGGCATATGCTCACTTGGCCCTAAAGGCAATGCAAGCTAAAGATCGGACAAAATCTAAGATGGCCACTGGCCAAATTGGTCGATCATTTTCGCTTGAACAAACTTAGATAAATATGCCCTAAGGACGTTTCATGCCAAATATAATTGAAATCGGCCAGCGGTTCTAAACATGTTTATGTGTGGCTACTTCTTCATCAGGGACTGGAAGAAGTGGAGGTGATGTTGCTATGACTTGAATTAGGAGGTGCATTAGTTCAGCTGAGGTTTTCATGTTAATATCGAAACATCCATTATTCTTTGGCGTAGCTAGATAAAGTCTGCCCATTTCCCGTTTTCTCTGTGTTACTTTTCATAATATGTGCATGCAACTTGGCCCTATCCTCTGCAGCCACCTGCTTTTGTGGCTTCACAGCTTCTTATTAGTTTGCTTCTGGTCTGACGCCAAACAATCGCTTCGACACCCTCAATCTTTCCAGACCTCAGACTCCTTAACCAGTGGTTTCAATTGGGAATCCCATCTTAACTTGGTTGCCCTTGGATTCTTCTTAGCAGGGCTTAGCTCAACTGCAGTTTGATCAAGTATCTCATTTGATCTTTGGACAAGAAAGTCTGGAGTTGGATTGGGGTCAGCTATAAGTAAGCTGCTCTGTAGCCTACAGGTGAGCTCTTTGTACTTGGAAATGTCAACTTTCTCCCATCTGACTTTCAGTTTAACAGATTCAAGAAAGCAATCACAGCATCATGTGGACCAGTAATGGCAGGACTCCTAATCTCAATCTCAATATGTTTCTGCCTCTTGGCTGTTATTCAATTTCCCGAAATAGTTCAATCTGAGATATATATAGTAGAGCCATTAAAATGATAATAAATGGGATGACCTGACATGTGCAAAGACAATCGGTATCCAGTCTTGGCAAAGAACGGAATAAATAACTTATCGTTCCTTGATGGCTTATCTCTACAGGTTGAAGCATTTATATCACCAGTCTAGATGATCAGGTTGTATCCAGAGTACTGGTTCGTTATCTCAAGGACTCCATCCTTAACTGCTTCATAATTACATGTTTTATCCAGTGATCTGTTAGCAGCTATATATTAATTTATGAGGACTAGTGCCTCTGATAGATAGCCAACGAAGTATTTGGCCAATCAAGTTCGCCTAAACAAACTGGGTTCAGCTATTGCAATAGATGATGTTTCATGCCACTGGAATCGATCCCACAAGCCATTTCAGAGATTTCTAACCCTTTGACCCTCGAATTTGTTTAAATGATGTCAATGTTTTCATAGTTATCGAACCAGTCATTCCAATGGAAAATTTTCAAAAGTCTTCTCTTGGTCTGCAAATGGACATTTCTCAAGACCACTGCGCAAGCCATTTTTGGCCGATATGAGTGTTAAAGGGTTAAAGACATTTCTAAAAATTGGACAAAATCAAAGATGACCAACTTTATTTGGACAAACTTGGTTTTCTAGGCCTTAAGGATGCCTCATTACAAATATGATTTAAATCTGCCCAGTGGTTCTTGAGAAGTCCTTTAAAGAAAAGATTGACAGATGACAGCTGGATAACAGACGGACGGATAGATGACAGATGGCCAGTATTGATTATGATGTCATTCTACACGCTACGTAGTTAATTTTGACGTCATATGCTGGATGGATAGAGTGGAAAGGGCTATTCAGTGTGTGACTGTCATGTGCATTACTTGCCTTGTAGTCTTAAATTCCCACATCATATTTTGAGATATTATGACACAAGGTTTCCATTGAGCATAATCTCGTGACTCGGTGGTGACTACCTTGTAAGATCCACCCACCAGTTTAGAAGCTCACCTGGCAACTCAATCGCCCACACAATTTACGGATTCTGTAAATACCCGACTTTTGGCTGCATGTCATGCTTTGGCATGTTTGAATATAATAGTAGCATCACCACTTACATCATGCTCATAAATAGCAATATCGACTGCTTCACGTCCGACATTCCTTGAATGTGTAACAGCCTGTAATTTCCCTCATGTCTGGATATATCAATGTCACACAGGTTCCGTGTGATGTTTGCTATTATTGGTTTAGCAATAACTCCATGGTCATGCATCATATCATGGTACAATGGACATTTCCATTTTTAGCCATGCCCCGCCCATCACTAGATAAGCTCCACCCACACCTCGCCGTGTTGGGATTGATCGATCCCCAAATGCCCTAGCTATCAATTTCCAGGGAAGCTGTTGAATAGTTTGTAACTAACTTGACTGGGTGCTGTTGCTGCCTATGGCCAGCAACAACGACCAGTCAAATTATTAATTATTAATTTCAAAATATTCAACAGAATATTTATTAAATAGTAAAAGCAAACAATTTGTACAACAACGCATAGACCATCTTCAAATATGCATTTGTGACGTACTTATCGACGTCATTCATTATGATGTCATTGTACACATCGCACAGTTCATTATGACATCATATGATGGGTGGGTACTCTGGAAAGGTGAATTCTTCCGTATGAGCAGTCGTTAACTGCTTAATGTTCGAAGGATCCCACGTTTATACACTGGTACCAATGCTACTCAAGCACCTCAAGGGTGGGAGAGGAAACAAGGATTGTAGGAAATTACCAGTTTCTAAATGATAGCCAGATGTTCAAGCAAAGGTTTCGCACACTACCGCCTGAGCCATTGTTTCCCGGGACCTACAGCATGTACACATTGCATATAAAAGATTATGAAAATTTTGACCTATAATGGTATTATTTGAACAAAGGCAAAAATTGTCAAGAATGCAGTGTTTATTATTGTTTCTATGGATATTTTATCCAAATGTCATAATTAATGATGATTACATAATTTACGCATAAAATAATAACTAAGACACATTTTAATGGCACATTGACAAAAGTTTACAATTAAAGCATTACCTCCCTTATTATATATTGACAACCATGGTCAAAACATGGTCGACCAAGGTCAAATAATTCTTCTCAAATAAATATTGACCTTGACGAAATCATGGTTGACTCACGGTCAAGGAATTTTTCCCATGGTTAAAGCAGTCAGAAAAAGTTGACCATGGTCAACATTTACATTTGTCACATACATGTACATGTCATATTTCAAGATTGACCATTGTAAACCATGCTTGACTATGGAGCCAGTTATCTTTTTGCAGTGGGTTGAAAATCAGATGTTATGCTTACTGAGATTTCTGCATGATTTAAGCAACTACCAGCATAGGTTTTCAAAACCGTTGTTTTACAAAATTTAAGCATTTTTCAATCAATATCAGGCAAAAACGACTTCTGCAGTGGTCTTGAGAAATGTCCATTTACAGACCAAGAGAAACATATTTTTGAAAATTTACCACTGGAATGAGCCAGTCATTCCAGTGGTAAATTTTCAAGAATAGTCTTCTCTTGGTCTGCAAATGGACATTTTCCATGAGAAAATTGAAATTTTCTTGAATAAATTCATGGGGTAAAAGGTGACTTGAAAAGTAAATTCTGAATTCAAGCACATTCAGCCCTTTCAAAGATCATTAGGAGCCCTGGTCATACAATTCGCCTTTCCAGAGTATCCATTCATCATCAGACCTCGCATGACGTCATAATCATCTCAGCGTGTGTATGATGATGTCATAATCATTACATCACAAAGGTTTCCATATAGACCGTCACCAAATCTCAAATGGTCCGACACATTGTATGAATTGTATATCTTTGTAATTCTTTGCTATTTAATAAACATGCTGTTGAATAGTTTGAAACTAATTTGATTGAGTACTGTTGCCGCCCAGTCAAATTAGTTTCAAAATATTCAACAGCTTACCTGTGTAGTTTTTTGGAAATCGATAGTCAGGGTGTTCAGAGATCGATCGATTCCAACACGAGCGAGGTGTGGGTGGAGCTTAGCTACAGATGGGCGGGGCATAGTTAAAACCGGAACGGTCCATTACCCATCTTTTATGGTCACGCCGGCCAAAATTAGCCTGTGCAGTGGGCTTGAGGGATGTCTATATGAAGGTTAAGAGACTTTTGAAAATCTATTGAGGGAATTTCTGGCTCAATGGACAAACCAATCATTCCAGTGATAAATTTTCAAAATGTGGTCTTCACTTGGCCTGCAAATGGACATTAGCAAAATAAAATGTTTTATTTTATTATCCAATCTTGCCCATTAATCCTTTAACACTCATATCAGACAAAAATAGCTTCAGCACTGGTCTTGAGAAATGTCGATTTGCAGACCAAGACGCCTATATTTAAAATTTTCAAAAATAGTCTTCTCATGATCTGCATATGGATGCTTTCTATGAGAAATTTGAAATTTTCTTGAACAAATTCGAGACACAAAGCGTTAGAGGCTTACAGAATCTTGTGGTCCCTAAGGTAGGTGGTCATAATAGAGACTTCCCTGTACACATTTTGAATGGAATGAAAGCTAGGAAAACTCTGAATAACATAAATATTTATATTACTAATTACTATTTTAAACATTAAAAAAAATACAATGAGATAAATATTATAATTAACATGCGTCAAGAATCAACAAACTGTGAAGCCACCCACGCGAGTCCCCATTTCAAGTTTGTCAGCATGAACTTCAGGGCCTTTGTCCACTGCTCTTCGGAGTTAAACTGCATTCTGAAACAAGAGCCATCATAGATTGTAAACCCACATTCCCCATTTTTGTCACATTTGAAAAAAAAATTCAAATTTTCTAAAATCTTTCAGATTTTTCGGACCACACTAGGCTTGTGATATTATTAACTTGAGTGATTACAACCAATTATTTAACAATAATCATCATTACTTGATTAATTAGCACGAACACAAATTATTTAGTCATGACACCAAAAGCGTATCAATGACAAATGGTGTGCTGGTGTTTAGAAATGTCTATTTGCAGGTCAAGAGAAAACTATTTTTGAAAATGAATCACTGGAATGCCTGGCTCGATTCACCGAGCCAGTCAATCCAATGATACATTTTCTAAAGGTCTCCTCTTAGCCGTAAAATGGACATATATTCGGTGAGAAAAATGTTGATTTTCTTGACCTATAGCATTAAAGAATAATTAAAAAGTAGATTTAGAGATATTTATGCAGTAGGAATAATTCACGATTATTCGATAATTCAAATTTTAATCACACAAATTCACGATTTAAAAAATATTCGCGATTTTCAATATACTCACGTAATCGCACAAGCCTAGTTCAAAGTTGTGGAATCCTTGTGTACAGTCAGGCCCTTGCGTGTGTTAAAATTTTAGTCTTATCGGACCAGTAGTTTCCAAGATCACTATAGATCCAGATTTTGATCCAATCCCGATCCGGGTGTTTTCTGGACAGATCACGATCAGTCTGGAAATCCTCCTAGACAGTAGGTAAGTTCCTTTGTTGTGTTTTGATTTGAGTCAAATCGAATAAGTACGACTAGTTTTTTAGATAGAGCTCTGTACACTGGTGTATCAAAAAAGCATCCGCTTTTGTTTCTACGAGAATTCTTAATACTTACCAGATGTACTATTATGATAATGTCTATTATCTAGTCTAGCTCAAAATAAACAATTAAAACTCTGCACTCTCCTGGTCCTGCCCATACTGTGTCCGGGAATACCATAGCCGCAGGTACCGAGTCAATTCCCAATCACAGTCAGATTCGTCTTATATTTGCCTTGGCAAACTGCGAAAGCAGCTCAGCCTCACCTCAGCGGGGCGGCTGAGGCAGGGCCATAGTACATCTGGTAAGTATTAAGAATTCTCGTAGAAACAAAAGCGGATGCTTTTTTGATTCTACTTCGAATAATACTTACCAGATGTACTATTATGATAAACTCCGGATTTCGACAGCCAGGAAATGCCGGTGGGAGGAGGTGAGGCTCGAACCAGCACTCATCAACCATCCAACAGAGAAGGTTGTGAAGAGACTAAAACCCTGGCATACGCTTGGGTTCTGCTATCTGACTCATAGAGTGCTAAACTTCTATGGTCTAGACCGCGCTACCCCCCCTCTTTTGTCCGCACAAAACCAGAGGGATGTCCATGGGGATGCAACACCCACCAGACCCGTGTCAGCCCCAAGTCTCAGCTAGGGCAGTCCAGTAGAGTGCAAAGAAGCTACTACAACTTCAAATCTTTGAAAAAACTATCAGTATATCGATTAGATTTTCAAATTGGAATGAGTCTTATGTCTGTATGAGAGGATAAGTATACTCTTGTACCAGACTATTCACTTACTCAGTCTGGTATTTCGACTGTAAGTAAACATATTTATAGTCACTTAATTAATGTAAACACTCACCATTTTGAGTGTTTGATCTTGTTCTTGATCATCACAGGAGCTAGGCCCAATCCACGGTCGTACTCAGTCATGTGCATAGCGCTTGGTCAGTGTAGGCGGAAGACTTTTGTGATGTGTGCGAAGTAGTGGTCGGACGTGGCTTAGTTTAGGTTCGACAGATTGGCGACGGCTACTGGATTAAGTGTGCTGGAGATGTCTCGAAGGTAGAAATCAGTGAATGACGACTCGGCATGCCATTGTGCTACAGACATCACCTGCTCTAAAGAGACACCCTTATAAAGGGCCGATGATGCTGCTAGTGCTCGGACCTCATGGGCATTCGCACGATCAATCTGCTTTCCTGTAGCGATCTTGTGCGACATCTGAATAGCGTCAACTATCCAACGAGAAATAGTATCTTTCGAAGCACGTAAATGGGGAGCTTTGAGACATAACCACAGAGATTTCGGATCGTCTCTCCACTCAGAAGTACGTTTCTTATACATCTTTAGACATCTGACAGGACACCAAGCACAAGAATTTGGGTCATGTCTAGTTAAACTTGGCAAATTGATCGGCTGTCCTGGATATTTAAGTGACTGATTCTTTGCCAGGAAACAAAGACGTGGAAGTAATCTTAAACCTTCACCCGTGACGACAAAACGGTCTTGTTCGGCAGAAAGCGCATGAATCTCGCTTCTCCTTCTCGCCGACGCTGCTGCAACCAAGAAAACTGATTTAATAGTTAACAGTTTAATGTCAATAGATCTAATCGGTTCAAAGGGAGCATGCCCTAAAACCTGTAGAACAAGAGATAGATTCCATGATGGGATAGGAATTGGCTGTCTAGGTCGCAGATTGCTCATTCCTTTGATAACTTCATTCAAGGTGTCATTCTCCACTCCCCCAATGGTGAGACTAGGAATGACAGAAGCTAATGCAGACTTATATGCTGCTAGGGTAGAAGGTACAAGTTTGTCAACTTTGTATAAATGACAGATAAAATCTGCTACGTGTTGAACAGATGCAGAAAAGGGATCAATATCTCTTCTCTCACACCACTGTGCAAATTTGTTGATTCTATAATTATATGTTTTTGTGGTCGAAACTCGTCTGGCCGAAGCAACAAACTTCGCTGCTTGCTCAGAAAAGCCACCCTCAATTGCACGCTGCTTGACAACATCCATGCAGTCAATTTGAACATTTCTGGTCTGTCGTGAAGGTACAGACCCTTGTTCTGAGAGATTACATCTCTTGTGTCTGGAAGAGGGATTGGACTGCAGACCAGAAGGTCCAGCAGATCCGTAAACCATGATCGGCCTGGCCAATAAGGAGCGATCAGTAGTACTTGGCACATCCCCTCTCTTATCTTTGCCAGAACTTTCGGGATGAGAATTGTTGGAGGATACGCATACGCGTACATTCCCTTCCAACTTATCGCCAGTGCGTCTACTGCTAGAGCTAACGGGTCCGGGATCGGTGACACGTACGTGACCATCTTTGCGTTTTTCTTCATTGCAAATAGGTCGACATTTGGCTTGCCCCATTGTTTGAATAGAACCTCCGCTACCACTTGGTTGAGCTGCCATTCCGTCGGACGACAAACCGTCCTTCGACTGAGAGCATCCGCTAAGATGTTCAATCTTCCTGGAATGTGTGCTGCCCGAAGAATAATATTCCTCTCTTGGCACCACAGCAGAAGGTTCCAAACCATCATACACAACTCCAGTGATCTTGTCCCGCCCTGGCGGTTCAAATAAGACACCACTGTTGAGTTGTCTGTCCTTACTAGGACAATTTTGTCTTGAACTAGACTCTCGAACTTCTGCAGTGCTAATACCACCGCTAATAGCTCGAGCACATTGATATGTTTCTGCGCATTGGTCCGATCCCATTCCCCTGACACTGACTGATTGTCCAATACCGCTCCCCAACCTGTCAATGATGCATCCGTGAATATGGACATCTGAGGTTGAGGAGGTTGTAGAGGAATACCTCGCAGGAGATTCTGTTCCGACAACGACCACTGAAGGTGGAATATCAATGGTTCTTTTACTGGTATTCTCAGAGATAACGGATCTGTTCTCTGTGACCAGAACGACATCAAATACATCTGAATCGGCCTGCGCCTGAGCGCCGCATATGGCACCACCTTCTCCAGAGATACTAGTAAACCGAGTATTCTGAGAAATTGACGCGCCGTCAGATAGGCTCCTAGAGAAACTGACTCCAATACTGCAATCAGGCTTCTGACTCTGCTCTCCGCCGGAAAAGCTACGCCGTCCCTGAGATTGAAAAAAATTCCCAGATAAACAAACTCCTGGGATGGAGTCAGTTCTGATTTCTCTAGATTCACAATCCATCCTAGCTTCTTCAATAAGTCTAGGACTACCTTCAGATTGCTGCGCAGAGTGACTGGATTCCCCGCCTTTAGCAACCAGTCGTCTATGTAAGTGTGAACAGCTATGTTTCTCCTGCGAAGTAAAGAAGTCATGGCGAGAACCACCTTGGTGAAGACCCTCGGAGCCGTGGTCAGGCCGAATGGAAGAGCATTGAATTCCCAAACATTGTCTTGGAATGCAAACCGCAGGTACTTCTGAAAGGGAATTGACATTGGAATATGAAAATAAGCATCCTTCAGATCTATTGATACCGCCCACATGCCTTTCCTGAGCCCTGTCATCACCGCTGCTACCGTCTCCATCTGAAACCTGGGAGAAAGAATAAATTTGTTCAACGGTTTGAGATTGAGAATTGGTCTCCACCCTCCGGTACGCTTCGGAACTAGGAACATAATCGAATAGAAGCCCAGTGATGACTGATCGGCGACCAGGTGAATCGCCTTCTTCTGACGAAGCGATTCTATCTCTGACTGAATGGCAACTAGACGGTCTAATTCCCTTGGAATAGGAGTCCATATTGTAGTCGAGGTTAACGGAACTAACGATTGATGGATGAGCCAGTCCGGATCGTAGCCGTTTCTTATCCACTGACAGACTAAATAGTCGCGCACGACCTGTTCCCATTGGCTTAGGAATAGCTGAAGTCTGCCTCCGACGGAAGGAATCTGCACACAGTTGTCGGTCGAGATTAGCCGACAAGACGCTACATCGCTTGGGTGAAGATTCTCGACTCCATTTGTTTCCAAAGCCGCCGGTATTGATTCCGCCGGAAACCCGTCAGGAACGAGCCCCACGGCCGCCCCGCGGCTTCTTGTGGTATGACGGTCCGGAACCGCCGCCACGACTATCCTTACGGTAGCCGCCACGGCCCGAACCGCCACCCTTCCTGTCGTCCTCATACGGCCTCTTACTAGAGGGCTTGTATGTGGACGAACGGCCAGGTCCTTGTGCTCCGGATGGCCTATGGGCATCACGGGCAGAAGGACGGAAGGGCGATCTAGGACGCTGCCTCTGCTGCTCCTGTCTGTGTTGACGGTAGGACTGTTGCGGCTAAGTCCTCTTGGTCGACTTCCACGACTTGCCGACCACCTCTTGCTCCGCCACCATCGATGCAACTTTAGAAAGCGCTTGTCGTGCCGAGCCGCCGAACAAGCCTGGACCTATGAAAGGCGCAGAAGATAACGCTGCCCTCATCTCCGGTCCTGGTTCCACACAATCGAGAACCATTCTCCGTCGCTCTGCTAAAGTTCTTGTGATCACCCTGGCCAGGCAATCCTGAGACAGGCGCATGGTGTCCCGAACAACTCCGGGAGCAGCCTCTGGCACCTGTCCGCCTTCCGCCGTGCAGTCCAGCATACCCTGCAAGACGGTACATCCGTGCGACAGCGCAGCCATGGCTGCCCTAGCCGCATCCTCAATGAGCGTGAGCTCATTAAACGGGTCTTTGTTGGTCTGAGAAACCAAGGGACGTGACCGCCCCTTGGCCTTCCCAGCCAACGGCCTATTCAGCGCCTCACGTTCCGCAACGGAAAGCCGTGGAACTCTGGCGTACTGATGATAGGCCTGCTCCGGAAAACGGACCCTACTCCTTATCCCCTTCGGGGCCTTGGGCAACGCATAGTCTGGCTGAACCAGACGATATGCCGCAACTTCCAACATGTCAGAAGTCTGCGTGTCCAAGGGGAGTGTAGGCATGGCCGAAGAGCCACTGGACAGAGCGCTAGCCGCACGCTCTGACATCCGCTCCATCGCCGGATCGTGCTGAGATCCTAGATCCGATGCCAACCCGAGACGATTGGTCATCCATCCAAGGACCTGCACCCATTCAGCTTCGGCGCAGAAAGCGGAATCATCCATTAAAGAACTCCCGTTTTCATCCTCCCTCTCTCCCTTAGATGAGAGGGCCACCGACGATCCGTGCTGAACGCTACGATAAACGTCTCTGCCAGGACAGAGCGCATCCATAGCGCGACTACCAGCGGCACCAGTATCCAACGAATCGCCGGATACGGATTCTCCGCAGTCCATCGGCTCCAACACGGGATCCGGGACTACGACCGCCTCAATCACGGCTGGCACTGTCACTCCGATAGGAGCCGCGCCTAACGCCGTCGGGATAGCCGTCGGAACCGCAAACCACGGCTCCGCCGGCATATCCGGTTGCACAAATAACGGATGAAAAATGCCCGACGGAACGTCGACATCACCATCCGCCTGGCAAACCCGTACAAATCCCGAGGGAGACCCCTGGGACGTACTAGGCATTGCCGACATTGAAAGATCCGGCATGCCGGAGTCTTCCATCAACAGCAATTCTTCCTCCTCTACCGACGGCTCTTGAGCCGAGGACAGAGAAGGGTCAGGTGCATGACCCTCAGCAGAACTAGCCGGACCACCTAATGGTTGCCCTGCACCAGCTTGCCTCACCGGGCCCGTGGACTGTAATGAATCAAACATGGCCTTGAACTGGGCCGCCCATACGCCCAGTGCTGAATCCATCCTCTCATTCAGCCGACCTTCCAGTCCAACCAACGACGCTTGCTGCCGCTTCACTGCCTTATCCTTCTCTATACGCTCCAGCCTCGCCCGTCGATCCCTGTCAAACTCAGCCACCATTGCCGACGACCACTTGGCGCACACATCACACGGGCTTCCGACCTTACACTTCGCACACGCCACACAGTGATGACCAAGATACTTCCGTTTCATGAACCTGTTGCACTTCTGGCACAACGTGTCCGGGTTCTTCGGTTTCTGCGAACACAGAGAAGAATTAAAACGCTGCACATGACAAGTGATGACGAGCAATACGCACAATAGACTTGATAGTTAAGATTTCTTAAACACATTAACTTTCTCTTAAATTAATGATAACAAGTCTTAGGCAGGAAATATTTGAAACTTTTTTGAGTGAAAATTTTTAAAAAAACACAACTTAGCCTTTAACTAACGTTAAATAACCAAGAATAAATCGCCGATCACTACAAACACCCTCGACAACTAAGCGAGAGCTAAAATCGGCGACAACAGAGTGCCTGGATACACCAAGCCAAGAACGACATAATTCATGGGCGCCGCCATCTTGGCCAAGGACGCATCCATCTTAGAGGAACCGAGTCGCAAGAGAAAATTAACCGAGTACCCGAATTAAAACTAAAAGTCAACGGGTACAGAAGCGACTCCAACAATGGCTAACATTATAAAAAATGTGCCAATTTAAGGAAATTTCAAACAGTCATTATGGCACGAATGTATAAATTCTAGATTGATACAACCTGCCCCTGTGATGATTTCCCAAGTTCCTCCATGAATCCAGCGATGTAATCGACTAACACAACTGATTAACTGCTTAAATTGCAAAATTTGAGCACTCTAAAAAACACGACTTTGAAAAAGCGCAAAATAGACGAATCCGACTGTGATTGGGAATTGACTCGGTACTTGCGGCTATGGTATTCCCGGACACAGTATGGGCAGGACCAGGAGAGTGCGGAGTTTTAATTGTTTATTTTGAGCTAGACTAGATAATAGACATTATCATAATAGTACATCTGGTAAGTATTATTCGAAGTAGAACAGTATGTCATGTGCACAAGCAACAGCCGCCAGTCAAACTATTTTTTAAATCTTCAAACGATGATACATTAAATGAGTTTTCTAATTTTCATTTTTAATTATCATTATTAACGTTAATGGTTAAATGTTAAGAAATTTCCAATTTTCTATTTTTGAAAATTTACCAGTGGAATGAGGGCACAGTCATCAACTTAGCCAACCCAAAACTGACCTCTGCAGTGGTCTTGAGGAATGTCCATTTTGAAAATTTACCACTGGAA
Organism: Chaetoderma sp. LZ-2023a; assembly: GCA_034401795.1. Classification (NCBI taxonomy): domain Eukaryota; kingdom Metazoa; phylum Mollusca; class Caudofoveata; order Chaetodermatida; family Chaetodermatidae; genus Chaetoderma; species Chaetoderma sp. LZ-2023a. The sequence continues at coordinate 36,957,730 of CM067359.1, forward strand.
TGATATAAGCAACCCTGTCATTCCAGTGGTAAATCTTGTCTTCTCTTGGCCGTAACATATATTGTCACACTGTCATCAAAACCTGCTTACTTGATTGAATAAGCCGTTCCAGTACTCGTGTCCTCGATCTTTCCACGATCCATTTTATATGGCAGACAAAACCCAGAATCGCCTTTCTCGACTTCCTCCTTGAACTGCTGTAGACAGTCAAGAAATGCAACCATTGCTTGATCGAACCTGTGACATTAAACTTGATATTAACAAAGTACAAAAACTCATAAAATTAGCAGGAAATGTCAAAATTCCATGATCTGGAATGGATGCAATCTTTGCAAACAACAAATCTGTAAAGATTGATTAACACATTAGATATGCTTTTGGTGAACTAAGTGAAAAGGATTCTATGGCATTCTCATAAACCACTAAAACATAAGCGAAAGCCAAACCTCATTAAAGTATGGAACAAATGTAACCGATAACTTCATTATGATGCAAACTGGATTCAGTCATGATAAAGATTAAGACTGTATTAAAGTTTTAATGAAATTAGATACGTTCTTGTTGAATTAAATGCCCAGAGAAGAACAGTAACATTCTACTTAATCCTCTGCTCAGATGCCATTCACGCCACTAACCAGGGCCATCCTCCACATTGTGTAGGGATCGACAAAAATACTAACAAAACTAGAATGCGCTCGAAGGAGATGCTGACTCACTCACGCCTTTTCACTCTATTTTCACAATACACTTAGTGAGCCTGTGACCTAGATAGTCGATACATTGAGATCACACTCAAAGCAACCACAAGCAGTCGCAATATGAAAGTGTGTGCCAAATACAGTGATTCTACCGTCTTGTATTCCATTGTTATGGCAAAAAAGTGTATTCTGGTTGAAAGTTTGTGAATCTGTGGTTATTGGATGCCTTGACCCGATCTCGTAAAAAACTGGCCACCTATAATATGAAGAGATATGGCAAATTTGGTGACAATACATACTTGCATTCCAGATTTATGGCTAACAATGTGTAATATGAGATGCATTTAGCGACCGCGTGACCTAAATAGTCAGCGTTTGGGTTTATCTTTGCCTAGTCACCTACAATATGATCAGTTATACCAAATTTGATGATTCTACCTTTTTTAACTAAGATATCGCATGGATAAACAGACAGAAACAAACACATGGCGCCAACTACAATATTCACAATGGACTTCGGCAACATGAGTAATAAACTATTTTCTACCTAAGTACCGAGTCGCAATGAATGCCATCACACACATTGTGAAAGTTTGTGGTAAGAACCAGTTACAAAGTCACTGATAAGTAGAAATATTTATGATCATGTTAGAATTAATTAGGACTTGGGAGGTGAATGATAATGTCATGGCTAAAGAAAGACACAAGTGAGGTTGGCCCCCATCCATCGACAGCAATGGAGAATGCCCCTACAAAACAAACTAGATTAAACCACCTTTAAGCTTAATATTACATCGCTTTCTCATGAGTTCCGTTAATGAAAATAGAAGGATCCATTTCTAGCTATAGCCCCACCCAGTTTTTTACGCGTATTGTGATCGAATTATATACTTTGAAACCTATATTCCCCCAATATAAATTTCAAGGTAACTATACAGCTAAGCTGTTGAATATTTTGAAACTAATTTGACTGGCTGATGTTCCTAGTTAAATTCAATTAAAAATATTCAACAGAATGTGCATTAAATAGCAAAAACATCCATCAAAAGATATACAATTCGTACAAATGACAGCTTCTTTCAGCTCCACGATGAAGTTATGATACATCATTATGATTGTGACATCAATTTTACCACTTGAATGACTGGCTCGCTTAACGAGCCAGTCATTTCAGTGGTGAATTAAAAAAAAAAATCTCTTGGTCTGCAAATGGACATTTCTCAAGACAACTGCAGAAGCCATTTTTGACTTATCTAAGGGTTACACCGTTAACTAATTATAATCAGTCTATAACTTGAAAACGGAATGTACAAATAATTGAAAAGCATTGCATCCATCCCACCTTTTAGACAAGGAAGTATTTCAAATTTCCATACTTACAAACCTATTAGAGTAGCAATTAAACCACTCACTTTGTGTCTCTGAGAAAGCGGATTCCTCCTGATCCATACAAGGGTAAGTCCTTAGATTTATCAGACAAAGATTCAATGAATGAGTGGTTGCCATAAGGAACCAATCGATACCTAGAAATAACAAAGATTACGCTAAAAATATTAAAGATATTGTCAAATGGAAAAGATTTGCCAAATTTGGTTTTAATCCATCAACAAAGGACAACGTATATATATCAAAAATTTATTTTCTCCAATGTTTTCAATACATTAAAATCCTCCAACCTGTCATTTACTATGTTTTTTAGCCACTTCACATTCACACCTTCAATAGATATAGAGCAAAAAGAACATCTGTCAAACTTAGCGTTAATCCATCACAAAATGGCAATTCATTGACGGATGACACACAGCTTGCCAGTGTATATAAGCTAACCATGGTGAGATAAGTTGAAAAGCCAAGATGGAATAGCATTGGTAACAATTTCACACATGCAGGCAAAGTTAGAGTGGCATCTTCCCAAAACACAAATGTGTTCACCCACCATGTTTGCTACAAGTTCACAAACCAGAAATGTGGCTATAATGCAAACATAACACGTTCCTCGGTGATATAATTACCCCGTTTTAAAAAAACGTCAGGGATATTGTAATCACCTCCGTCTATCTGTCCGTCCGTCACGCTATTTCCTCCCAAACCATTGGGTGGAATTAAATCAAATTTGGTATATGGGTTACCCATATGATTCCGCTTTGCAAGATGATATTTAGATTTGGCTCCGCCCCCAGGGTGTGTGTGGCAGGGGTCAAAAGTTCAAATCAGTTGTAACGCAACTCAGCTAAATTTGATATCTGAGTTACCTATATGATTGCGGAGTGAGAGGCAATTTAGATTTGGCTCTGCCCCCAGGTGGTGGGGGAGGGGTCAAAAGGTCAAATTTTATTTTAACCTGCGGAAAATGATTGTAACACCTCTCCTCCGAAACCGTTGAACAGAATTCAACCAAATTTGGTCTATGGATTACCCATATCAATGTGGAGTACATGAGCGCATTTATATTTGACCCTGACCCCAGGGGTGGGTAAGGGGTGGGGGTCAAAACAAAAAAATTTATTGTGATGCCACTCCTCTTACACTGTTGGACGGAATTCAACAAAATTTAGTATGTCAGTTACCCATATCAATGTGGAGTATATGAGCACATGTACATTTGGCCCTGCACCCAGGGGTGGGGGATTGGGTCAAAAGGTCATGAAATTGATTGTAATGCAACTCCTCTGTAATCAAATTTGATATCCGAGTTACTCGTATGATTGCGGAGTGCAAGAGGCCATTTAGATTTGGATCCGCCCCCAGGGGGTGGGAGGGGGGTCAAAAGGTCAAATTTTAACCAGCAGAAATTGATTGTAACGCCTCTCCTCTGAAACCGCACCCTGCACCCAGGGGTGGGGAATGGGGTCAAAAGGTCATGAAATGCAACTCCTCTGAAATTGTTAGACGGAACTCAACCAAATTTGATATCTGAGTTACTCCTATGATTGCGGAGTGCAAGAGGCCGTTTAGATTTGGCTCCGCCCCCAGGGGGTGGGAGAGGGGTCAAAAGATCAAATTTTAACCAGCAGAAATTGATTATAATGCATCTCCTCCGAAACCATTGGACAGAATTCAGCCAAATTTGGTATGTGAGTTAACCATATTAATGTGATATGGATGAGCACATTTACATTTGGCCCCAAGGTCATGAAATTAATTTTAATGCAACTCCTGACACTGGTGGGTTGTGGGGTGTGTCAAACGTTGCAAGCAGTGAACGTGGGGATTTGCGATGACGCGTCATCGACCCATCAATCTAGTTGTTATTTGCAAAAAAGGCTAACTATGTTTTACCATAGTTTGCATGATGCATGTATGCATCGCATTAAACAACAAGAGGCCCAAGGGGCCTGTAATCGCTCACCTGGAATTATTGGCCACTGGTACAACTGAACAATACGAGATGATCACTGGAAAAATTTACCAATCAAATTTCTGTGATGGTTTGGCCAAGTTTTATTAAAATTGGCCCAGCGGTAAATAAGTAGCCTTTTAAATGATTTTCTCAGAAATTTTCAGAAAATCCGAGATGGCCACCAAACAAACTAAATTTTGAGTGATCCACGGTGGACATGTTTTTTTGCGTATCCCCTTTCCATGAACAAACTTTAATGGCTCTTAGTCCCTAATCATATCTCTCAAATTTCAGGCTGATCTGTTTGGTGATACTGGAGAATTAACTCGCTTTCAATAAAACTCATAGAGTTATCTATACTAGCTAGAGACACAGGGGGCGCTGCAATTTTATCTAGCAGGCGGCATTCGCTCCGCCGGCAAAAGAGTAAGCGTTGACGTTAAACGCAAAAAACAACATGCCGATGTCATGCGCGGCATACAATTGTACGAACAGATTTGAAAAGGGAACGGAAATAACCTTTCACAGGTATGTACGCATTCTTGTTTAAATTGACGATTACTAGTTGCTAAGTAAGTCTACACATCTGAATACCATTTTTCATATTACAGATACTTCATGACTGCCACATTCAGTCTATTGTTATTCAAGCCTTGAAATGAACTCCTTTGAGGAATTGACCAACAACAATTGTGATTAATAGATTCGTCAACTCATGCTTATTATTGACTAGCAGCAATTATTTGGCATATCATGCCATATGAGGCGCCTATATAATATAATAATTATAGAGTTGTCTTTGTGTAGTATTGTGGTTCATATTTTGTTTGAACACTGGCATAATTAAAGTCTTTGTTGTGTAAATTTGATCCAAAAAATTAAAATCTCAGAAAATATCCATGTGCAGACCAGAAGACTTTTTGACAATTTACACAAAGTGGAAGCTCTAGGTTTTGAAGAATGTCTTCCAGGTGGACACATTGCTAGCTAAGAGTAAGATCATGCCTAGAGACAACCTGATAATTTAACACTAATGACTGGATCGATAACAGCGAGTCATTCATGCTTTATTCCAGTGTTAAGTTTTCAAAAATAGTCTTGCAGTAAACTGTTAGGTGTACATTATTTAACCAGAGTTTTTTCGAAAAAATTCAAATTTTATAGAAAGTGTCCATTTGCAGAACAAGAGAAGACTATTTAATAATTTTTGTCTATTGTCTTAAATGTATACAGGTAAATATTATATTATCTTCATCCATGATCCAACTATCACTGAATTATATGTTGTTATTGTTAAATATAATGGGTCCGCCGCTGTATAGGCTCAGCCTTTGGTGGACTGCCTGTTGTGTAAATGTAAAATCTATGTGTTATATGAAAATAAATAATTTTATTTTATGAAAAATTACCACTGGAATAACCCTTTAATGGTAAAATCTGTTTAATAAAATTTAAATATCTGCTTAGCGAATGTCCATTTACCGGCCAAGAGAATACAATTTTTTTTTTAATTGATCACTGGAACTGGCTCGGTTATCGACCTAGTCATTCCAGTGGTAAGCTTTAAAAATGTATACTCTTGGCCTGTAAATTGACATTCTACAAGCCTATAACAGGCAGGTTTTGGCTGGCATGACCATTAAAGGATTAAGATCCTATTGTATTTGGTAGAATTGATAGTATTAACTGATGCTGACTGACTGCAAAAAATGATGTTGAAGTAAAACTGTGGCTAAAATATTTAATATTTGGCTAATAATAATGGCATATTTTGCTTCAATGTCAATGTTTTTGTGAAAATCTTGGATTTTATGGAAGAAGATCAAAATGCATCTGGATAAATTGTGTCAGGCTCCAGAACTTCTCTTCAGAAATTTGATTCGTCAATGTTTTGGGTGAAAAATCTGAGATTTTTTTAACAATTTACAGGAAATTGTCAAAACACATCTCCATAACTCCTTGGTGGATATTTAACAAAATTTGGATGGAAAGATTGTACAATGGTAGGCTCTAGATATAGTGGTAGACTCTAGAATTTATAATTTTGAAATGGTTGACAGCTTTCTTGGAGTTTCTGAAAGATTTATGAAATCATTAAAATGTTACTCCTCCTTAATCTAGCGCGATTTCAGAAAAACTGTGGTGGCAGGCTTTAACATATCAAACAAGAATTTTGAATGATCATTTTTTGGGTAACCTTATTGGATTTTCCAAAAATTATCCATCATATCTATTTAAATATAAATGGTTCAAATGCTAGTGGTTCAGGTGCCTTGGGGCTCATGTTAGTCTTTATTAATTATTACGCTGTTTTAATAACAGTTTTGATGAAACCTGGTGATTGCCGTGTTGCCAGAAATTGTAGTAATACATAGACTGATAGTAAGTCTACTTGCTATTAGCAGTATTTAAACCAATTGATGTTGTGAGAGTGTTAATCTCAGGGTAGAACAATGGCGTGTGTTATAACTTCTTCCTAATAATCAGAAGGCCTCCTCTTAATGGCGGCCTAACTTCTGAGTAATTAACCTAGTTATTCTACATTTATTCAACAGATTCCCACTTAATGATGCAGATCGACTCAAAAGATGGCTGACACAGATGAGAAGGAAGAATTGGAGATCATCGAAATACCAACAGATTTGCAGCCAGCACTTCACATCCGCATGCTTTAAAGGCGGAGCTAAGAAACATAGAAGACTGACTTGTGATGCAGTTCCGACTCTGTTTGACTTTCCAGACCATCTTAAACAGGTTTGACTGCTTAATAATTCAATGAATATATACAGCCTTTATTATTTCGCAACGTTTCGTTGATAATTTTTGTTTCACCTTTGAAGCAGAAGTGAGGCAAAGGTATCACTTCTCCAATTTCGGTTACGTTAATATTTCTGACCCGCTCAGTAGCTCTTGGCTTTTTATGCACAGTATACTATAATTTCAAACCTGAAGCTTATTAGATCACATGGCCCAAATCAGCAAGTGAACTTATGACATGGTGACCATCCGTCATTTGTCCGTTTATCATCAATCCATCAACTCTTTGTTTAAACAGCTGCTCAAAAACTCTGGGCCGATTTCAATTATATTTGGCAAGAAGCATCCTTATGGCATAGAGATCCAAGTTTGTTCAAACGAAGTTGATTGATCAATTTTAGTGATGGCCATGCCTGTCTGAGACTTTTGCACTATTTTTAGGAACACTTAATACATATCTCCAAAACCACTAGGCCGATAAATTAGAAACTAAAAAAACTTGATCTAGGGCAAAAACTGAAGGGAATTTATTCAAAAGAAGCTGATTAGTTGGATTGCTTGGTGGCTATCTTTGATTGGTTGAGTTTTCACAAAAATTATTTCTCCAAAACCGCTGAACTGATCAGGCCAAAATTTGGGAAATGTGATTAAAGACTAACATGACAACGGGTTTGGTGGCCACCTTGAATTCTTTCCCGCCAAAAGTCCTATAGGAAAACAATTGGAAACTTTAAATGTCTTCTCAGGAATGACCTGATTGATTTCAACAAAATATGCCAGGAAGCAGCAAGCTCTACTTGTAGAACAATTCTACCTGAAAATTCACTTTTCAGAACAGGACCTTTCTACTTGAAGAGTCAGTGTTCCAGGTGAACGATGCAACCCCATTGAGCATCTTGTTAAAAGATGTAATGAATGTATTTGCATAAAAATTGGTTTGCCTTCTACTTGATTCCACATTAACATAATTTTGTTTGTGCTGTAATATAAATATAACTTGTTACTTTGCTTATATTCCAGGTTAATATTTGTTGATATGCATTGTGGTTATATCTTTGCATTTGTTGTTACATAATGCTAAGCGCAGACGCTTATTTTTTTAATGCAGCATTAGGTAAGTACTAGTCTTACTGACACGTTGAATGACAGGATTTATATAAAATACAGGTTTTTGAATAATTTATATTCCGCTTTGATGTGTACGTGTTAGTACGGGAGTGTTGCCTTAAATGTCTGATTTACATGTACCGGTAATGTATATTCACACCTGAATGCTTGAAAATAAACTTATTGAAATAAATTAAATTGTATACTTTTAAAAGCTCAAATTACGTGACTAAATGTAATGAAACAAAATCAATCTTAGCCATCATGATGACTTCATTCTGTATATAAATAAATATTTTTTTAGTCGTGAATTTGCGACTATTGTCCGTAATTAAATTTCACAACTAAAAAAATTATATTAATTTATCTGAGATGAAATCATCATATATTAAAATTCATTTCATTTCATTATATCTACCGATATGTACACAGTTTAAGCCTCTGAAAGTATAGATTACAATTTTATCTTCAAGCACCATTAACCCGTTAACACTCATATGAGCAAAAAACGGCTTGAGAAACATCCATTTGCAGACCAAGAGAAGAATATTTTTGAAACTTTACCACTGGAATGACTGGCTCGATAAGACGATAACCGAGCCAGTCATTACAGTGGCATATTTTCAAATAAACTATTCTCTTGGTCTGCAACTGGACATTTTCTATGAGAAAATTAAATTTTTGAAAACATTCGGGGGTTAAAGGGTTAATGCGTTAGGAGAATTCGCTGTCACTCATTCATTGTCTGATTCTCACTCACTATCTACTCTCGTGTCTTGTGGTGCCTGCATTACATCTACTAGGTGCTTGATACTCGCAGCTTGTCTCTACCAAGGGGCATTGGCTGTAGTGGTTCAAGTCCACTGGGTGCCAGAAAACAACGCATGTTACACAAGACATTCTCTCATGTCTCTTTATCATCTCTCCTCTCTAGTTGTAATGTAAAATGAAAATGACAGCCACGTGACAATGTACACATCAATTTTTTTCAATTGATACATTTTGTACAAATAAATGAACTATACCGAGGGATAAAATGCTAAAGTTATGGAAAAAGTCTCAAATTTCTGCAGAAGGCATACAATATAAACATAATTCTTGTGAGGAAAGCAGTCTTATATTTAAATGTTGTGTTTTACTGATGTCTCATTATGCTATGATGAGTAAGTAAGTAGAATTATTGTCATCATTGGCATTGTGTGAATGAATTGTCTGTTATATTTCAGGTGTCATATGAGAGAAAATTACCAGCAGTGAGAGAACTCATGCATGTTTCCAGCACAGCAAAGGCTAAAGACCCACCAAGTGAAAAGCAGGATGTTTCTATTGACCATAATTATTTTATTAATTTAAGTCCCCGTACGCTAAAGCGCAAATATAACTACATTCTTGATGAAAGGGAAAAATCCTTAAAGCACTATCAAAATGCATTTATCGACAGCCAGAAAGCGAATTAAGGGGCAAAAAAACACTATTAGAAATATGAAGGAGGTTTTCACAGACCTTAAAGAGAAAAACCTAAATGAAAAGGGATTGGTAGTTTAGAAAATTGTTTTTCTGGTGTAAGCCTTGATTTGTTTAAGAGACAGTCTGGCTGACAAAGGTCAATATAGCGAAACACTGAAATCAGTTGCCTTAACGCTGAACTTTTATTCACCCAAAGCATACAGCTATGTACGTGAGTCATTGAAATTCTGCCTTCCACACCCAACCTCTCTTAGAACATGGTATTCAACAGTTGACGGTTCACCAGAGTTTACAGAGGAGGCATTCAATGCAATTCAACATCAGGCTAGTTCTGCAAGCGTGCCAATTTCATGTGCCCTCATCTTTGATGAAATGGCACTTAAGAAAGTGGTGGGATGGGCAAAAATTTGTTGGTTATTTTGATCTTGGTATTTGTGCCGTCGTAGATTCAGCTCCTGTGGCCAAAGAGGCACTTGTATTTATGGTTGTAGCTATAAATAGCTCCTGGAAAATTCCAATCGCATATTTCCTTATTGATGGTATGTGTGCCATTGATAAGGCTAATCTTGTCAAGCAGGCGATCTTGAAAGTTCATGATTGCAGGGCTTCTATTGTATCTTTGATGTTTGATGGAACAACTGTTAACATATCCATGGCCAATCATCTAGGTGCAGTGCTGGGACCAGATATTACTACCATCCAGCCATGGTTTGCCAGTCCGGTCGATCCCACCGCAAAGGCATTTGTTTTTCTAGACCCCTGCCACATGATTAAGCTTATCAGAAATTCTGCCCATAACGGTATTTTAGTAAACATGGATTGTAAGCAAGTTCAGTGGTCTTACCTTGAGAAATTGTATGATCTACAAACAAATGAAGGTCTCCAGCTGGCAAACCAATTGCGAAGCAATCACATAGAATGGGATCAGCAAAAGATGACGATGAAGCTTAAAGTGCAAGCTTTAAGTTCATCTGTATCTAAGGCCTTAGGCTTCGTGGAGAATGTCTTAAAATTGCCCGAGTTCACCGAATGTGGACCAACTGCTGAGTTCTGTGCTTTTTTTATCGTCTGTTTGACATGCTAAACTCAAGAAATGCTTATGCTAAGGGGTATAAAGCTGTCCTACGTGAATCTAACAGTCCGTTCTGGAAACCCTTTCTCCACAATTCCCTTCAGTACCTCTGTGGCCTTCAACTAAATGGGGTACCAATGATTACTTCACAAAATCGTACACCAATAATTGGGTTTGTAGCAGCATGTTTGGCTCTTCCTGTTATGTTTGATGATCTTGTTACATCAGGAAAGCTGAATTATTTGGCCACCTATAAGCTACGTCATGACCATATTGAGATGTTTTTCAGTTTGGTACGAGGTAGAGGTGGTTGGAACAACAACTCATCATCTCAGCAGTTTCGTGCCGCCTATCGAAAGTTACTGGTTAAAAACAGTATTTCCCACAGCATACGTAGCAATTGTACCCCGCAGGATGATATAGGTATATTAGTTGGTACACCTCTCCAGCAGCAAGCAGAATTAGAAACGTACAATGACACATACAGTGTATCTTTAAGTCGTAGGTTTGAAGTTTTGCCTCCAAGTAGTGACAATACAGCTGATGTAGATGTTGTATCAAATGAGCATGATGATTCCCAGCTTGTTACAGTTATGCAGTATTGCAGTCTGTCTGCATATGCATATGCACAGAATATTGCACCGGACGTTGTTAAAATTTGCAACATAACTGAAAAGTGCATATGAGGGTTCATTGTCAAGGGTAGGCCGGATAGCTCACGAAATCTGTTACTAAAAGTGCAATGCAAGGTATTGTCATGTCTTCCATTGGGACAGTTATTTTCATCCCTTAATGAGCATATATATGATTCTGAGTTTCCTGAGAGTCATGTAATGTCGTTAATAAAATTAATCATCAAGGAATACACTACAGTGAAGCACTTTCAAGTTGGCTGGCTATACACAGAAGGTATCAAAGGTCGTAATGTCAGAAGCAAATTGACCAAATCAATTCTGTTTCAAGGTCAATAATGTGGCATGATAATAATGTATGATCACCTTTGGCCATTTAGTGGTCAACTGAGCCACAGACAGGCTCTGCAGTGGTCTTGGACAATGTCCATTCACAGGTCAAGAGGACATTTTTGAAAATTTACCACTCGGATGACTGGCTCGGTAACAGAATCAGTCATTCCAGTTCTAAATTTTCAAAAATAGTCTTGTCCAGCGAATGGACACTGATTCAGCAAAGCTTGCTTTTTTACCATTTAATGGTCAAAATGATCATTGGCTATGATTAACTGCTCTTAGATCTTATAAATCCTCCACATGTGAAACTGTTTTCCATTTTGAATTGGTTATGCTAAAATATGTTGCTGTTCTCAATAGCAACAGCTTTCTGTTACCTAGTATGTAATATATCTTCCAATGTGAAAATCAACTTGTTTATGGAGTATTTATCACTTTCAAGCTGGAGTGATTCAATTTCAAATCATGCAGATAAGCTGCTGAATATTTTGAAACTGTTTTGAACTGGACGCCTTATTTTTGTGCTAATATAAATGCCCAAAACTATCTTTCAGTTCTGTATAGATCTATCCCACCGTTATTTGAATTTACCGTGTACAATGTCTGTATAATAATTGTAGATTATTCCACAATAATGCTGAAATTATTGTTAAATTAAGGGCCCTCGCAATGATAATGATATAGCGACTGAATGATATAATGATAATGCTATTATTTAGATTATATTGCTACATGTATGATGACTCAGTGCTACAAAATGACAATGATATAAAGATAATATGTTAGTAATAAGAATAATATTGGTGTTAAAATGAAATAGGTTGTATAATGATAATGTTATAATAATCATAATAACATATTTTTATAATGCCATAATGTTGACAGTGATATGATGGTAATACTGATGATGATAATAATAATAATCAAAATGATAATAATAATCAAGGTGACCAGTGATCGTTATGGTACTAGTGATTGTAATAATGATAATAATAATATTAGTAATAATATATATGTACATAGTTATTTGTAAATAGTGTACATTTGTGTAAAATATGACCTGGATTTGTAAATAAATTGAATTTGTTACCATTTCCCCGTAAGAGGAAAAGGGTATTTTTGTCCACACCTGTGCCTAAGAAACTGCCATGCACGATGATTTCCAGACTTCAGCCATGATCCGGTTAAAAGAAGCTGGAATGGATCCGATCTAATCCTGGATCTATGAATAGCTCAGAAACTACTGATCCAGTATGGCCCATGTTTTAACACAAGAAAGCATGTGACCATACACTAGGATTCCACAACTTTCGGCACAACCCGAAAAAATACGGAAAATCTCATAACATCCAGATAATCCGAAAACTTTGTGCATGGTGAAAATCAAGTGGGCAAGAGTCTGCAACCTCCGATTGTAATTGTACAAATGGTATGATTATAATGATATGATGATATAACAATAGACTCGATAGAGTGACAATGATGGTAAAGATCTATGCTTCATAATTCAATTTCAAAGCAAGCATACGCATAGGCTGTTGGATATTTTGAAACCAATCTGACTTGAAGCAGCCATAGACAGCGGCAGCTAATGTTTTGATGGTAAAGATTCGTTGAAAATGTTTTATTAAAGTTTTGCTTAAGCAGTGAATACCTATTCGTTGGCTGTTTTTTTTACTTTTACCATGGGAACGACTGGCTTTGTAATTGAGCCAGTCATTCGAGTGATAAAATTTCAAATATATTTGTTTCTTGTCCTTCAAATCAACCTTCCTCCAGACCACTGCAGAGACCGATTTTTGTCTGGCATGACCATTAAAGGGTTAAAATAATATTTGTTATCATTATCCTGTAGTATGTCAATATCTCTATTTCACAATGAAGCCACTGTGTATTTTTGTAAATATGCGTCTAATTTATGATGTTATTATTTCTAATAAATCTAGATTCATTTATCTGATTCATTTGTTTGTTACTAAGATATATTTACCCATTTCAACCATTCACACTAAGATTAAGTATCATTTTTATACCCCCGCCAAGTCTGCAATCTATGATTCCTCTTGTTAATGTTCATCAGGTTATTATTTTTAATAAATCTATAAATTTTTCTGATCCATTTGTTTGTTCCTAAGATATTTACATATTCCACCCATTCATACCAAGATTAAGTACCATTTTTACCACTTTATTATGCTAAATATTTTGAAACTAAAGTGATGAAAACAAAATGTTCAACAGTTATTGGGGAAAATTTGAATTTTCACCAATAGTGATTGCCTTGGTTAATCTGTGTTTTCCTGCCGGCTTTCAGCCTTGGTTAAGTTATATGCATATATTGTCTTATATAAAACTTATTGAAACTAAATTTGGACACATGGTTACCTTATTGAAACTAAATTTGGACACATAGTTACCCTGAGGTAGTGCAATGACAGTAAGGTCACAAGGTAAAAACCGTATTATCTCAAGTAGTTTTTTCACAGCAGTGATTTTAGACATGGCATATAGCAACAGCAGTAATGAATATTACTGACTATTTTTCACCAATAGTGATTGCCTTGGTTAATCTGTATGTTATACTGTCGGCTTCCAGCCTTGGTTAAGTTATATGCATATATTGTCTTATATAAAACTTATTGAAACTAAATTTGGACACATGGTTACCTTATTGAAACTAAATTTGGACACATAGTTACCCTGAGGTAGTGCAATGACAGTAAGGTCACAAGGTAAAAACCGTATTATCTCAAGTAGTTTTTTCACAGCAGTGATTTTAGACATGGCATATAGCAACAGCAGTAATGAATATTACTGACTATTTTTCACCAATAGTGATTGCCTTGGTTAATCTGTATGTTATACTGTCGGCTTCCAGCCTTGGTTAAGTTATATGCATATATTGTCTTATATAAAACTTATTGAAACTAAATTTGTACACATGGTTACCTTATTGAAACTAAATTTGGACACATAGTTACCCTGAGGTAGTGCAATGACAGTGAGGTCACAAGGTAAAAACCCAATATTAAATTTTTTCTTGTTAGGTTTTTCTTTAAGTTTTCTGTAAATTAACTCTACGTATTGTCTTATACCTCTGGATTTCTTCACCCCATTGCAACCAAATATGGACACATGTTAATACCTACATCAAGAGAATGCATAATATCTTGGTCTGGCAAGTATGATGATGTATCCAGTCCTCAATCATACTGTCTTTAATCATAGCTTTATTCATGATTATTTCCTCCCATGAGCGTACACATACGCAAGAGCAAAATGCCGAAATTCTTGCCAATATTGCATCAGTGTACCTCTCATGTCTTGTTTCCGTATCACAATGTTAAAATGACACAGAGGGAGCTGGAAGCTGTAAACTAACAGTCATATTGTTTACATGGACGCTAATTTGTTCGGGGTGGGGGAGGGGGCATGGCACAAGACTCCCCTTGAAAGCTTGAAAATTTTACTGGTTAGCTTGGGGATGTAGAAGACTGGGTATCTCATGTTTTCCCATGTTGCTGCTTTTTGGAGGGGGATGGTGGTGGTGGATGGAATGGACAAGGCAAGGGGCGTGGCCACAATAGGGCCTAATACATTTATCACAATTGTTGGGGAGGGGGTGATTTGTCCCCTGCTCCGCTGAGTATATTTAAATATATCAGAATCCATTTTGAAAACAAAATGACAAAGTTATTTAAAAATATTCGATAACATTTCAAGGTAGCTAAATATAGAACCAGTTGAATATTTTTTAAAACATTTTGACTCTGGCAGCTAAAGTTTCCATCTCAGTTTTTAAAGTAAGCAGATTTCTCTTTACACTTTAACACATTGTTACCTATGTTGATACTGTTAGGCCTGTATCATGGGAGGTATGGTAAATACGAAGGTTGCTAAACATTTTGAAAATGATTTTGCTGATTCGGGTACAAATATCCCTGAAAATCAGGGATTATTTAAAACAATTGCCCATGTATATATGTTTCAAATTAAATTTTTTAAATCGTAATTAGTCTTTACTCAACAGTGGTTTGTTTGGTGTATAGGTAGACATGGTATAGAGCAACACAACAACAGTAATGAATATTGCCAATTATTTTGAAAGGAATTTCGTTGAAATCAGGAACCTACTTGATAAAATTTATTTTTAAGATGCCTGAAAATCAGGGATTATTTAAAACAGACCCTTCTACATATGTTCCAAATTTTATTTTAAAATCTCAAGTAGTTTTTTCACAACAGTGGTTTCAGACATGGCATATAGCAACAGCAGTAATGAATATTACTATTTTGAAAGGGATTTCGTTGAAATGTATACATACATCTACTTGGCCGATATGCCTGAAAATCGGGGATTGTTTAAATCATACGCCCTTCTTTATATGTTCCAAATTTTATTAAAAAATTTCAAGTAGTTTTTACGGAACAGGGGTTTGTTGGTATACATAGAGCCGCTAGCCTGTGTTTACATGTAATAGCAGTGTCGCTCTTTTGCCATCTTATCGGGCCCGCCATCAGGGCTGAGCGCTCGACATCGAGCGTGATAGTGGTATCGGGCGCGCTGTCTCTAGTCAATATACTACCTCTATGAGAAAACTAGGTCATCCAAGATGGCCGCTGATACATTTGGTCAATCAAGTTCCCTTGAACTAAACGAAATCTAGGATTTCTTTTTTCACGAGAGAGTTGATACTTACCTCCCTAATACTTTTGATATTGCTAAATATTGGCTTTCACTCAATAAACACTCAGATTTAAAACAGTTAGGTGCCCCTACTGGGCAGGGAGTCAGAGCGTAGTCTGGCGGATGCCAGCCCCACCACCGCGCATGCGCAGACTAGCACTTCCTCTGACTAGATTATTGGCTGACACACATGCAACTATTAAGAGCCTGAAGACCGAGCCTCTGTGGGGTGGAGAGGCCGGGTCCGTATCTAGGGAGGTAAGTATCAACTCTCTCGTGAAAAAAGAAATCCTAGATTTCGTTTATTTCACTTCAAGAGTATACTTACCTCCCTAATACTTTTGATATTGCCAGAATTCGAAAGTGAATCTGGCGGGAGGGAGGCGAGGTCAAAAGACCAGCTCATCCCAATACGCTTTTCTGCGTTTAAGGCACTTAAACTTCTGAAACTGTAAGAAAAAACAGTCAGGATTTGACTAACCATCGGATAACACGACCGATGTATGAGAGATGACCGAATGTCATATGCGCTCCCCCCCCTCCTTCCTGGGAGGAAGAGTCGACTGACCTCAATGTCCTATACGCTCTCTACGTACAAGTGCCATGTACTACAGGACAGAGACGAAAAAGCTCCATTTTCGTAACTCTCAACAATGAACCACACAAATACACAAACCATCACCATATTAATAACGGGTAATCGTGACAATACAATCAACAACGGACAACACATGAACAAGACTGACCTTGTTGAAAATGGCTGCTGACATCATCTTCCCATCGGTAAAGACTGATGCAGGCCCAAAAAAGTGGGTGTTTCCATAAATTAATTGTGATATATATAAGTAATGAGGAAATCACCTCAAAAAATATAAACCGATTTATTTTTTCAAAACCGACAAGGCGAGAGGATTAGAGGTGTCACGGAGATAATGGTCTGTAAAACTTGACTCACAGTGCCACTGAGCCACCGACATAATATCATCCACAGGGACCCCATTAAATAGGGCCGTGGATGTCACTACGCCGCGGACACTGTGAGCCTTGGCCACGTCAACCTGCTTCCCGGTGGCGGATTTATGGCAAAACTGAATGCATTCCACAATCCACCTGGAAATGGTGTCCTTAGAAGCCCTCCCATGGGGTTCAATATATGACAACCATAACGCTGACTGGTCGGTGCGCCATGCCGCCGTACGTTGTTTGTACCGGCGCAGCGCCCGGACGGGACACCATGCTTTAGAATTAGGATCATATCTAGTTAAAGCAGGCAAAATAATAGGTTGACCTGGATATTTCAACGACTGATTTTTAGCCAAGAAATTAATCCTAGGTAGCAGCTTAAGGCCTTCCCCTGAAACCACAAAACGGTCATCCTCGGCTGATAAGGCATGAATCTCACTCCTACGCCTAGCCGAGGCCGCAGCAATTAAAAACACAGTCTTCAGTGTTAATAGTTTCATAGAAATGGAACTAAGTGGTTCAAAAGGCTTATCACCTAGTACTTGAAGCACTAGCGATAAACTCCAAGACGGAATCACAGGAGGATTCCTTGGTCTTAGATTGCCCATGCCTTTAATTAATACATTCAATGTATTTACTTCATCACTTCCCCTCTTAGCCAAGCAAGGAATAACAGACATTAATGCTGACTTATAACCAGCAATAGAGTTAGGCTTGAGGCTATAGGCATCATAGAGGTGACAGAGGAAATCAGCTACTACTTGAATAGATGAATCCATTGGATCAATACATCTTTTTGAGCACCATTCTGCAAATCTGTTGATTTTATAATTATATGCTCTGGAGGTTGACCCCCTCCTGGCTTTGGCCATAAACATGGCTGCTTGCTCAGAAAAGCCCTCCTTAATTCTAGATTCCTTGACAACATCCACGCAGTCAATCTGAACATTGACGGATTGTTGTGAAGGGCCTTGCCCTGGAAGATAATATCGTCCATCAGAGGCAGAGGAACCGGATTGCAGACCAGAAGGTCCAGCAGATCCGTATACCATGATCGGCTTGGCCAATCCGGGGCGATCAGAAGCACTTGGCATTCCTCTTGTCTGATTTTCTGAAGAATTTTTGGAATCAGGATTGCTGGAGGGAATGCGTATGCATACATTCTCCCCCAGCTGATAGCTAACGCATCTGTTGCGAAAGCGCTTGGATCCGGAATCGGAGAGACGTACGTCGTCATCTTCGCATTCTTCTTCGTTGCGAACAAATCGATGTTGGGTTTCCCCCAATGGTCGAACAGACGATCCGCCACACATTGATTTAGTTGCCATTCCGTGGGTAAAACACTCATCCTTCGGCTCAATGAGTCTGCTAGCAGGTTTAACCTTCCCGGAATATGAACTGCTTTCAAGGTAATCTGGTGATCCAGACACCAACAAAGCAGTTTCCATGTCATCATACAGAGACTGGGCGACTTCGTTCCGCCCTGGCGGTTTATGTAAGTCACAACTGTTGAGTTGTCTGAACGAATAAGAACAATCTTGCCCTGAACTTTCTGTAAGAAATGTTCCAGGCCCAGGACTACTGCTCTTAGCTCCAGTAGATTTATATGTTCCTGTGACTGTTCCAGATTCCAAAGCCCTGATATCGTGGATTCTTCCAGGCAAGCTCCCCAGCCCTCCATCGATGCATCTGTATACACAGTCACCTGAGGGTGGGGAGGGGTTAGCAAAACCCCCGGTAAGAGATTCTCTGTATTCAACCACCATTGCAGGTGGTGAATCAGAGGCGCCAACACTGACACATTCGAGTCCAGCGAACCTGTACTCTGGGTCCATTGTGTCATGAGAAACAACTGGATCGGCCGCCTGCGTAAGGCGGCCTGAGGAATGACTGGTTCCAACGAAACCATCAACCCCAGCATTCTCAAGTAAACCCGTGCCAGGACATGACGACTGTCGCACACTGACTGAATCAACGAGATGAGTATTTGAACTCTCTCCTGAGTAGGATAAACATATCCTGTCTCCAGATCGAAGAACATCCCCAGGTAAACAAACTTCTGGGATGGAGTCAGCTCTGATTTTGGGAAATTGATCATCCAGCCCAAGTCTGTGAGAATTTTCAAAACAATCTCCAGATTGGCGGACAAACTTTCCCGGGTGTGCGCTTTCAACAGCCAGTCGTCTATGTACGTGTGGACTGCTATGCTTCTCCTGCGGAGGTATGCTGTGATCGCAAGAACCACACGGGTGAAAACCCGAGGAGCCGTGGAAATTCCGAAGGGCAACACCCTGAATTCCCACTGTCTGCCCTGGAATGCAAATCTCAGGAAGCGACAGAAACTCCTGTGGATGGGGATGTGGAAATAAGCGTCCTTCAAATCTATCGACGCCGTCCACATCCCCCTCTCCAACCCCGCCAACACCGAGCGCACCGTTTCCATCTTGAAACTGGGCGTCTCGATGAACTTGTTCAATGGCTTGAGGTTGAGAATCGGTCTCCACCCACCGGTGCGTTTTGTTACCAAGAACAGGGTTGAATAGAAGCCCGGACACCTTTGTGCCGGCTGAATAGCTCCTTTTTGTACGAGGGAATTTATCTCCTCCTCGATACACAACCTTTGATCTGGATCTCTCGGAATGGGAGTCCAGACTGGCACCAGAGACAGTCGCGACGGCGGGCCTGTCATCCACTCTGGATGATACCCCACGGAAAGCCATCGCAAGACTAAACGGTCCTGAGTTAACCGTTCCCACTCTTGCATGTGGTCGGCTAGCCGGCCTCCCACCGGTCCACCTAGGGACCGCGGTGGACACAAGGCATGCAAGAGCGGCACTGTCTCCGTCGCCATACACACCGGCGTGGTCCTTACCGCGGTAAGCGCCCTGTCAGGAACGATAACCACGCCCAGATCCTCGCGCGACCCGCCCCGCCCCGCGCGCACCTCGGTGCACGGGCGGCTGCCTGGCTGACGGCGGCTGAGGAGCCTGCGCCCCCCTCACTGCTGGCCGAATCGCACGCGGCCGAGGCCGGCGCTGCGACGGCGGCTGGCCTCTGACTTGGCCAGCACCACCTCGAGCCTGCAGGGGACGATACGCAGGGGCCGCGGCGCGAACGTTAGCACGACGCAGTACCTCAAACTGTTCGCGCAGCGCCCTCTGGTTATTCACCAGGGTGACCGTCTCCTGGAGGTGGCGACATCCCTCACCTCCAAAAAGACCAGGACCCGTCATAGGCGTACGGAGTAGCCTATTATACAGGTCCTGAGACGGGCACAGATTGTCCAGGGCAAATGTGCGTCTTGCCCTGACACTCCTGGTCACCGCCCGCGTCATACAGTCCAGCGCCAGGTTAATACCATCCTGGATGGTTCGCTGGACCGCGAGCGGGCCTGGCTGGCGCGATGCGGATGCCGTTACTACCCCCTGTAACAGCTGGGAGACGTGGGACAGAGCGGCAATCGAAGCCCTCCCACTCTCCTCCGCATCACGCAACGCGGTATTCGCCGAACGCAACGCGTTCGCGCACAAGACCCCCGCGTCAGAACGGGAGCCTGGCCGCGTATCCTCACCCAAAGCCGCGCGGTCATCCACGCTGGGCTTGGGTACCACACCGTACCGCTGGTAGTCCAGGGGCACGATGCGACAACGCCTGGCCACCTCGCGAGGGGCCTTCGCGAGACGTCCACTCGTGTTAATGGACGCCTCCGCCGCCTTGAACATGTCAACGACATGCTCCGCCAGCGGCAGAGAAGGCATAGCGTTAGCAGTTGGTTTCCCAGCTAACCACGGCGTGTGAACACGGTGGCTAGCCGACTGCTCCACGGGCAGATCAGGCCTAACGCTCACCAACCACTGGCAAGCGTCATACCAATCCTCCTCCGTGGCTAACTGCGAGCGCTCTACAAGACGGGGTCCTTCGTCTTCCTCCTGAGCGCAAGCAGTAGAGCTTGACGGCGGGTACGCTGATACACCTGGCAAGCCAGGGAAAACATGCGGGCCTGACAGCACCGGCATGAGAATATCACTGGTTTGACCAGGAGCAGGCACCGCGGTAGAGCGCGGGGTATATATAGCCCTACCACGGGCCCGGCCAGCACCAGCTACACTCTCGGCAAGCCGAGGTATGCGGTACCGCTGGCCATCAGCAGCGCCCTGGGCCACCACCTGAACCGCGGACCTTACTCCAGGGTGAGTAATACCGTGGAAAAAAGCGCCTGTATTCCCCGCGAGGGGTGCACAAACGTCTTCATCCATGTCCACGTCGTCAGACGGCGACCCTAGCAGGTAATCCTCATCACCCTGGTCAGAAAGATTAGACCCCGGGTCAGCAAAGAGAGCTAACCCGGGCTGACCAGGAACGGTGCCATAGGAGGTACTGGCCACCGCGGCGTGCGGATACCCCTGGACTGATAAGCAGCCAGCGGGTTCCAGCGACAACCGTCCACGGTCCCCTATCGGCGCGGCAATAAGCCTGCTGCCAGGGCCGTGGAACGCCCCCTCTAATGGGGCCACCTCTGAATCGTCGGACAACGGAAGCGGACTAAGGAAAATCGATCCAGAGGCGGGGATTACCTGCTCCGAAGCCGATGATGAGGACAATAAAGGATCTGGTCCAGGAAGCATGCCACGAAGCAACCCTGGAACCAAATCTTTTATTGTCCTCTTCATCTCTCCCAACATCTCGGTCCGGAAGGTCTCCATATCCACCGCGGACGAGACCTTCCCCTTACCCTTCCTACTTACAACCTCTCGTTTCCGCTTCTTCTTCTTCTCCTCCTCTACCACCTTGTCCGTCGCCTGTAAGCAGCACAAGAATTCGGACATTAA
Organism: Chaetoderma sp. LZ-2023a; assembly: GCA_034401795.1. Lineage (NCBI taxonomy): Eukaryota > Metazoa > Mollusca > Caudofoveata > Chaetodermatida > Chaetodermatidae > Chaetoderma > Chaetoderma sp. LZ-2023a. The sequence continues at coordinate 36,979,618 of CM067359.1, forward strand.
CTCGCCCCCCCAGTGCTTACATATGTCACAATTAATCAATGGACCACAAGGGCTACATCGATAACACAGATGCGGCCAGAACTTCACATGCATAAAACGTCCACAGGACGCGCAACCCGGTCCCTGAAACAGGGCAAAGGACAAGGAGTATGAGCAACTAGTTAAGCTTAGAAACTCAATCCAACTCAAGGAGAAGGAAAACGATCATAAAGATCAATATACATCAAAAACCAGCCTAGCGCTTGAATTGCTAATAAATACATAGCCAGCTGATTATGACGTCATTAATCCCTTGACAGGAAAAAATTCGATCCCAACAAAACATCCAAGTGCAAAGACGAATTGTATGCTGAATGGATAAGTTGACTACACAACCATCAGATACATATAGATAACTCTTTTCTGGCAAAAATGTTAATTATCTCCCTTTGATTGTTTACAATAATTAACATCACCACATTATCAATAACTAGATACCTGACACTTTGTATAGACAAACCATCCAACGTGACGAACCGGAAACTCCACCATCTGCACGCCTCTTAACTCTCTCCACCTCATGGGGAAGGAATTGGATCAAGAGGGCAAAGTGAGAAGACCTTTATACCAGGCCTCCAACTCACTGGACATAATTTTTCATTTGGTTAGATAACCTAACAGTGTTAGTAGGAAATGGAACCATGGTGGAGAGAATACTAATTCTCTGGTACTGTGACGTCACCACCTAGCGTCATACAGACCTGTGGACATAAACAGAAAGAGAAATTAGTCCTAGGTAGCACCGAGTTGATATAACCCAACCAACCAAGGCGCTTATCACGGTAAACGCGAGTCCCGGAAACACAATACACCGGGAAGAAAACTCGCTAATTTTACTAGAAGTCACCTGATTTAAAGGTCCAACGTCCTCCTGTGGCGAAGTGTATCCTCCCGCCATCCAAATCAGGTCTTATCACTTCCAAAATAACACCAATAAAAACGTTAAAGAGCAAGAAAAGCTTATGACTCAAAAAACATGTGTGTTCTCTTTGCCAATAATCTAGCAAAGAGGAAGTGCTAGTCTGCGCATGCGCGGTGGTGGGGCTGGCATCCGCCAGACTACGCTCTGACTCCCTGCCCAGTAGGGGCACCTAACTGTTTTAAATCTGAGTGTTTATTGAGTGAAAGCCAATATTTAGCAATATCAAAAGTATTAGGGAGGTAAGTATACTCTTGAAGTGAAAATACTTGGTTCAGCTGTTGCCCCTGATGATGTTTTATTAGTTTTGATTCGATCCCCCAAGCGGTTTCTGAGATTTTTAAAGACATTTCTAAAAAACTGGCTAAAATCCAAGATGGACAACGGCCAAATTGCCCAATTGGCTTCATTTGAAGAAACTTGAACCTACGGCCCTAAGGAAGCTTCCTGTCAAATATAATTGAAATTGGCCCAGTGGTTCTTGAGAAGCAGTCGTCTAAAGAAAAAAGGATATATATGCAGTAAATAAAGCTTGGTGACCTTGACATTGCAGCTCCGAAATAATTTAACATGGTTCCAAAATAAAATAAAACGTACTGTTGAATATTTCTGGTTTCCAATCAAATTAAGTCCAAACTATTCAACAGAACCTTTCTTACCTCATGTTCATGATAGAACTAACATGTTCTGTTTTTGTTTTGAAAACATGTAAACCTCATTTGTGTATTTAAGAACAGCCTTAAGAAAAGCCTTACAGAGGCAAAATTTTGTATTAATTCATTGGCATCTGCACAAACCTTTGAAACGTTAGGTTCATTTTTCGAGCTAGAGAATGCAAGAGTAAAACTGTCTGTCCCCAAGCGGCATTAATCTCATTCCATTCAACCTGGAAACCAAACAGAATAACATATAATTGATAAGAACATGCAGGTAGCTAATATCCTACAAGTAAAACCTTCACTTCATAGTGTAGCAACCCTTTAACCTTCGAATTTATTTTTGAAAATTTACCTCTAATGACTGGCTCGGTTATCCAATAATCTTCCGTTGATCTAAAAATGTACATTTCTCAAGACCATTACAGAAGCAGGTTTTGACTGATATGAGTGTTAAAAGGATAACGCTTGAAATCTCAGTGTCCCAATTTCAAGACAACTCTACATGAAAGCTGTTAAATATTTTGAAAATAATTTGACTGGAACATCTTGCTGTTCATGGTCGCAACATTTATGGCAGCAACAGTTCCAAGTCATATAAGTTTCAAAATATTCACCAGAATATTCCTTACATCGTTTCTGGTCTGAGGGTTAAAGCGTAAACAATATGCCTCAATCTAATAGGGCATTTAACCCTTTAAATACAACTTATTAGTCAATGATAGGATATTGCTTAAATACAATCAAAATCCATCTCACACTATAAACCGTGTGTGCTTACACTGAGAAATAAGCGAGAAATTCTAAGGCCCAAAAATGGGAATTCTGATTTCACTTCAATTTTGGCGATTGATAAGTCACCTGTCTCTACGTCAGTAGAGTTACAGCTAATATAACCTTGCATATGAATCAATAGTAAAGAAGGCAAATACTTGAAACGGTGTCAACATCCGTCAAGTTCGACTCCTAACCATAGTTAGCTATAGCTAACTAGAGGACCAGCCGAACTTCAAATAGTTAACTAGCTAGTCAACTATAGTCAACCGAGCACCCGACCTCGGTTCAGATGGTTAGTGCGATATTTGCGTAAATTTCAAAATGGCGGACACCGATCGCTTGCCATGAATAAATGCATATAAAAGTGTCAATATTTCACTAAATAACGTAGGTTTGATGAAATTATGCTTTCCCATTCTATGTCAATGTTCCCAAGCCCCTATTCCTTCCCACTTTATGCCATATGGATGTTTTTGACGCCTTAGCGGACAAAAATAACCCATTTTCGTAGGTCATCAAAACAGACGACAGAAAGGGTTAATGGAGACTGGTACCTGGCCCCAAATTTTCTGCAATAGTAACTCAATAGGGAACCGGGTACCAACGAACTATAGTCGACTAAAATCAAGTTCGACTGGGCATAGCAACTGCGCATGATCAGTAAACCAGCAAACTGACTATAGTTAGCGAGTCAAACTTGACCATAATTACCTTTAGTACAAGCGATATTTGTAACTGGTTGCATTATATATTTTCCTGCTGAATGCACTCATACAGGTATATATCTTGTATTAAAGAAGCGGATATGCCTCAAATTTGTTATCAAGGTGAGTGCAATTTTCATTGAAATTATGGTGGAAGGAAGCTAAATGTTTCTTTCATAAGAACCATCTAAGGAAATAAATTAAAGTAATTACGTCCCATACATGTGATCCAATGGACCTTTCCATTTTTAGCTATGCCCCGCCCATCACTAGCTAAGCTCCACCCACACATCGCCGTGTTTGGATTGATCGATCCCCAAACGCCCTAGCTATCAATTTCCGGAAAACTATACAGGGAAGCTGTTGAATATTTTGTAACTAATTAGACTGGGTGCTGTTGCTGCCATAGGCTAAACGAAATCTAGGATTTCTTTTTTCACGAGAGAGTTGATACTTACCTCCCTAATACTTTTGATATTGCTAAATATTGGCTTTCACTCAATAAACACTCAGATTTAAAACAGTTAGGTGCCCCTACTGGGCAGGGAGTCAGAGCGTAGTCTGGCGGATGCCAGCCCCACCACCGCGCATGCGCAGACTAGCACTTCCTCTGACTAGATTATTGGCTGACACACATGCAACTAATAAGAGCCTGAAGACCGAGCCTCTGTGGGGTGGAGAGGCCGGGTCCGTATCTAGGGAGGTAAGTATCAACTCTCTCGTGAAAAAAGAAATCCTAGATTTCGTTTATTTCACTTCAAGAGTATACTTACCTCCCTAATACTTTTGATATTGCCAGAATTCGAAAGTGAATCTGGCGGGAGGGAGGCGAGGTCAAAAGACCAGCTCATCCCTATACGCTTTTTCTGCGTTTAAGGCACTTAAACTTCTGAAACTGTAAGAAAAAACAGTCAGGATTTGACTAACCATCGGATAACACTACCGATGTATGAGAGATGACCGAATGTCATATGCGCTCCCCCCCCCCTCCTTCCTGGGAGGAAGAGTCGCCTGACCTCAATGTCCTATACGCTCTCTACGTACAAGTGCCATGTACTACAGGACAGAGACGAAAAAGCTCCATTTTCGTAACTCTCAACAATGAACCACACAAATACACAAACCATCACCATATTAATAACGGGTAATCGTGACAATACAATCAACAACGGACAACACATGAACAAGACTGACCTTGTTGAAAATGGCTGCTGACATCATCCTCCCATTGGTAAAGACTGATGCAGGCCCAAAAAAGTGGGTGTTTCCATAAATTAATTGTGAAATATATAAGTAATGAGGAAAAAACCTCCTCAAAAAATATAAACCGAGTTATTTTTTCAAAATCGACAAGGCGAGAGGATTAGAAGTGTCACGGAGATAATGGTCTGTAAAACTTGACTCACAGTGCCACTGAGCCACCGACATAATATCATCCACAGGGACCCCATTAAATAGGGCCGTGGATGTCACTACGCCGCGGACACTGTGAGCCTTGGCCACGTCAACCTGCTTCCCGGTGGCGGATTTATGGCAAAACTGAATGCATTCCACAATCCACCTGGAAATGGTGTCCTTAGAAGCCCTGCCATGGGGTTCAATATATGACAACCATAACGCTGACTGGTCGGTGCGCCACTCCGCCGTACGTTGTTTGTACCGGCGCAGCGCCCGGACGGGACACCATGCTTTAGAATTAGGATCATATCTAGTTAAAGCAGGCAAAATAATAGGTTGACCTGGATATTTCAACGACTGATTTTTAGCCAAGAAATTAATCCTAGGTAGCAGCTTAAGGCCTTCCCCTGAAACCACAAAACGGTCATCCTCGGCTGATAAGGCATGAATTTCACTCCTACGCCTAGCCGAGGCCGCAGCAATTAAAAACACAGTCTTCAGTGTTAATAGTTTCATAGAAATGGAACTAAGTGGTTCAAAAGGCTTATCACCTAGTACTTGAAGCACTAGCGATAAACTCCAAGACGGAATCACAGGTGGATTCCTTGGTCTTAGATTGCCCATGCCTTTAATTAATACATTTAATGTATTTACTTCATCACTTCCCCTCTTAGCCAAGCAAGGAATAACAGACATTAATGCTGACTTATAACCAGCAATAGAGTTAGGCTTGAGGCTATAGGCATCATAGAGGTGACAGAGGAAATCAGCTACTACTTGAATAGATGAATCCATTGGATCAATACATCTTTTTGAGCACCATTCTGCAAATCTGTTGATTTTATAATTATATGCTCTGGAGGTTGACCCCCTCCTGGCTTTGGCCATAAACATGGCTGCTTGCTCAGAAAAGCCCTCCTTAATTCTAGATTCCTTGACAACATCCACGCAGTCAATCGGAACATTGACGGATTGTTGTGAAGGGCCTTGCCCTGGAAGATAATATCGTCCATCAGAGGCAGAGGAACCGGATTGCAGACCAGAAGGTCCAGCAGATCCGTATACCATGATCGGCTTGGCCAATCCGGGGCGATCAGAAGCACTTGGCATTCCTCCTGTCTGATTTTCTGAAGAATTTTTGGAATCAGGATTGCTGGAGGGAATGCGTATGCATACATTCTCCCCCAGCTGATAGCTAACGCATCTGTTGCGAAAGCGCTTGGATCCGGAATCGGAGAGACGTACGTCGTCATCTTCGCATTCTTCTTCGTTGCGAACAAATCGATGTTGGGTTTCCCCCAATGGTCGATCAGACGATCCGCCACACATTGATTTAGTTGCCATTCCGTGGGTAAAACACTCATCCTTCGGCTCAATGAGTCTGCTAGCAGGTTTAACCTTCCCGGAATATGAACTGCTTTCAAGGTAATCTGGTGATCCAGACACCAACAAAGCAGTTTCCATGTCATCATACAGAGACTGGGCGACTTCGTTCCGCCCTGGCGGTTTATGTAAGTCACAACTGTTGAGTTGTCTGAACGAATAAGAACAATCTTGCCCTGAACTTTCTGTAAGAAATGTTCCAGGCCCAGGACTACTGCTCTTAGCTCCAGTAGATTTATATGTTCCTTTGACTGTTCCAGATTCCAAATCCCTGATATCGTGGACTCTTCCAGGCAAGCTCCCCAGCCCTCCATCGATGCATCTGTATACACAGTCACCTGAGGGTGGGGAGGGGTTAGCAAAACCCCCGGCAAGAGATTCTCTGTATTCAACCACCATTGCAGGTGGTGAATGAGAGGCGCCAACACTGACACATTCGAGTCCAGCGAACCTGTACTCTGGGTCCATTGTGTCATGAGAAATAACTGGATCGGCCGCCTGCGTAAGGCGGCCTGAGGAATGACTGGTTCCAATGAAACCATCAACCCCAGCATTCTCAAGTAAACCCGTGCCAGGACATGACGACTGTCGCACACTGACTGAATTAATGAGATGAGTTTCTGAACACTCTCCTGAGTAGGATAAACATATCCTGTCTCTAGATCGAAGAACATCCCCAGGTAAACAAACTTCTGGGATGGAGTCAGCTCTGATTTTGGGAAATTGATCATCCAGCCTAAGTCTGTGAGAGTTTTCAAAACAATCTCCAGATTGGCCGACAAACTTTCCCGGGTGTGCGCTTTCAACAGCCAGTCGTCTATGTACGTGTGGACTGCTATGCTTCTCCTGCGGAGGTATGCTGTGATCGCAAGAACCACACGGGTGAAAACCCGAGGAGCCGTGGAAATTCCGAAGGGCAACACCCTGAATTCCCACTGTCTGCCCTGGAATGCAAATCTCAGGAAGCGACAGAAACTCCCGTGGATGGGGATGTGGAAATAAGCGTCCTTCAAATCTATCGACGCCGTCCACATCCCCCTCTCCAACCCCGCCAACACCGAGCGCACCGTTTCCATCTTGAAACTGGGCGTCTCGATGAACTTGTTCAATGGCTTGAGGTTGAGAATCGGTCTCCACCCTCCGGTGCCTTTTGTTACTAAGAACAGGGTTGAATAGAAGCCCGGACACCTTTGTGCCGGCTGAATAGCTCCTTTTTGTACGAGGGAATTTATCTCCTCCTCGATACACAACCTTTGCTCTGGATCTCTCGGAATGGGAGTCCAGACTGGCACTAGAGACAGTCGCGACGGCGGGCCTGTCATCCACTCTGGATGATACCCGACGGAAAGCCATCGCAAGACTAAACGGTCCTGAGTTAACCGTTCCCACTCTTGCATGTGGCCGGCAAGCCGGCCTCCCACCGGTCCACCTAGGGACCGCGGTAGACACAAGGCATGCAAGAGCGGCACTGTCTCCATCGCCATACACACCGGAGTGGTTCTTACCGCGGTAAGCGTCCTGTCAGGACCGATAACCACGCCCAGATCCTCGCGCGCCCCGCCCCGCCCCGCACGCACCTTGGTGCGCGGGCGGCTGCCTGGCTGACGGCGCCTGAGGAACCTGCGCCCCCCTCGCTGCTGGCCGAATCGCACGCGGCCGAGGCCGACGCTGCGACGGTGGCTGGCCTCTGACTTGGCCAGCACCACCTCGAGCCTGCAGGGGACGATACGCAGGGGCCGCGGCGCGAACGTTAGCACGACGCAGCACCTCAAACTGCTCGCGCAGCGCCCTCTGGTTATTCACCAGGGTGACCGTCTCCTGGAGGTGGCGACATCCCTCACCTCCAAAAAGACCAGGACCCGTCATAGGCGTACGGAGTAGCCTATTGTACAGGTCCTGAGACGGGCACAGATTGTCCAGGGCAAACGTGCGTCTTGCCCGGACACTCCTGGTCACCGCCCGAGTCATACAGTCCAGCGCCAGGTTAATACCATCCTGGATGGCTCGCTGGACCGTGACCGGGCTTGGCTGGCGCGATGCGGATGCCGTTACTACCCCCTGTAACAGCTGGGAGACGTGGGACAGAGCGGCAATCGAAGCCCTCCCACTCTCCTCCGCATCACGCAACGCGGCATTCGCCGAACGCAACGCGTTCGAACACAAGACCCCCGTGTCAGAACGGGAGCCTGGCCGCGCATCCTCACCCAAAGCCGCGCGGTCATCCACGCTGGGCTTGGGTACCACACCGTACCGCTGGTAATCCAGGGGCACGATGCGACAACGCCTGGCCACCTCGCGAGGGGCCTTCGCGAGACGTCCACTCGAGTTAATGGACGCCTCCGCCGCCTTGAACATGTCAACGACATGCTCCGCCAGCGGCAGAGAAGGCATAGCGTTAGCAGTCGGTTTCCCAGCTAACCACGGCCTGTGGTCACGCTGGCTAGACGACTGCTCCACGGGCAGATCAGGCCTAACGCTCACCAACCACTGGCAAGCGTCAGACCAATCCTCCTCCGTGGCTAACTGCGAGCGCTCTACAAGACGGGGTCCTTCGTCTTCCTCCTGAGCGCAAGCAGCAGAGCTTGACGGCGGGTACGCTGATACACCTGGCAAGCCAGGGAAAATATGCGGGCCTGATAGCACCGGCATGACAATATCACTGGTTTGACCAGGAGCAGGCACCGTGGCAGAGCGCGGGGTATATACCGCCCCACCACGGGCCCGGCCAGCACCAGCAACACCCTCGGCAAGCCGAGGTATGCGGTACCGCTGGCCATCAGCAGCGCCCTGGGCCACCACCTGAGCCGCGGACTTTACTCCAGGGTGAGTAAAACCGTGGAAGAAGCCGCCTGTATTCCCCGCGAGGGGTGCACAAACATCTTCATCCATGTCCACGTCGTCAGACGGCGACCCTAGCAGGTAATCCTCATCACCCTGGTCAGAAAGATTAGACCCCGGGTCAGCAAAGAGAGCTAACCCGGGCTGACCAGGAACGGTGCCATAGGAGGTACTGGCCACCGCGGCGTGCGGATACCCCTGGACTGATAAGCAGCCCGCGGGTTCCAGCGACAACCGTCCACGGTCCCCTCTCGGCGCGGCAATAAGCCTGCTGCCAGGGCCGTGGAATGCCCCCTCTAATGGGGCCACCTCTGAATCGTCGAACAACGGAAGCGGTCTAAGGAAAACCGATCCAGAGGCGGGGATTACCTGCTCCGAAGCCGATGATGAGGACAGTAAAGGATTTGGTCCAGGAAGCATGCCACGAAGCAACCCTGGAACCAAATCCTTTATTGTCCTCTTCATCTCTCCCAACATCTCGGTCCGGAAGGCCTCCATATCCACCGCGGACGAGACCTTCCCCTTACCCTTCCTACTTACAACCTCTCGTTTCCGCTTCATCTTCTTCTCCTCCTCTACCACCTTGTCCGGCGCCTGTAAGCAGCACAAGAATTCGGACATTAACTCGCCCCCCCAGTGCTTACATATGTCACAATTAACCAAGGGACCACAAGGGCTACATTGACAGCACAGATGAGGCCAGAACTTTTCATGAAGAAAACGTCCACAGGACGCGCAACCCGGTCCCTGAAACAGGGCAAGGACAAGGAGTATGAGCAAACTAGTTAAGCTTAGACACTCAAACCAACTCAAAGAGAAGGAAAACGATCATAAAGATCAATATACATCAGAAACCAGCATAGCGACTTGAATTGCTGATAAATACCTAGCCAGGCTGATTATGACGTCATTAATCCCGTGACAGGAAAAATTCGATCCCAACAAAACATCCAAGTGCAAGGACGAATTGTATGCTGAATGGATACGTCGACTACACAACCATCAGATACATATAGATAACTCTTTTCTGGCAAAAATGTTAATTATCTCCCTTTGATTGTTTACTATAATTAACATCACCACATTATCAATAACTAGATACCTGACACTTTGTATAGACAAACCATCCAACGTGACGAACCAGAGAACTCCACCATCTGCACGCCTCTTAACTCTCTCCACCTCATGGGGAAGGAATTGGATCAAGAGGGCAAAGTGAGAAGACCTTTATACTAGGCCTCCAACTCACTGGACATAATTTTTCATTTGGTTAGATAACCTAACAGTATTAGTAGGAAATGGAACCATGGAGGAGAGAAAACTAACTCTCTGCTGCTGTGATGTCACCACCTAGCGTCATACAGACCTGTGGACATAAACAGAAAGAGAAATTAGCCTTAGGTAGCACCGAGTTGACATAAACCAACTAACCAAGGCGCTTATCACGGTAAACGCGAGTCCCGGAAACACAATACACCGGGAAGAAAACTCGCTAATTTTACTAGAAGTCACCTGATTTAAAGGTCCTAAGTCCTCCTTTGGCGAATTGTTACTTCCCGCCATCCAAAAAAGTGACTATCACTCCAAATAACACCACTTAAACAGTTTAAGATTAAGAAAAAGCTTCAGCACAAAAAGACATGTGTGAACTCTCTGCCAATAATCTAGCAAAGAGGTAGTGCTAGTCTGCGCATGCGCGGTGGTGGGGCTGGCATCCGCCAGACTACGCTCTGACTCCCTGCCCAGTAGGGGCACCTAACTGTTTTAAATCTGAGTGTTTATTGAGTGAAAGCCAATATTTAGCAATATCAAAAGTATTAGGGAGGTAAGTATACTCTTGAAGTGAAAAGCAACAGCGCCCAGTCAAATTAGTTTCAAAATATTCAACAGAATATTTATTAAATAGTAAAAGCAAACAATTTGTACAACAGCCCATAGACCGTCATCAAATATGCGTTCGTGACGTACTTATCGACGCCATTCATGACGTCATTCATTATGATGTCATTGTACACACCACGCAGTTCATTATGACGTCATATAATGGGTGGGTACTCTGGAAAGGTGAATTTTCTGTTGGATATTGATCATCATGTTAGTGACAGGCTGTCAGGTACTGATCAAAAGCTGTTTTTATTAACCCTTTAACCCTCATATCAGCCAAAAAAATGGCTTCAGCAATGGTCTTGAGAAATGGCCATTTGCTGACCAAGAGATTTTTTTTTTTTAATTTACCACTGGAATGACTGGCTCGATAACCTCCAATACAAGTTTCCAAGTAGCTAGATTACAGGAGCACACCACTGAATGTACCTAACTTTATACACACATGGATCCACGAAGCTGGGATACATGTTTGCCAGAACTTGCATCTTTTTATTACAAAATATGGCAGTAACGTATACATTATCCATAAATAACCAAAATCTTAATATCTCTACTTCCTGAGTAATTAAATCTAATGTGGGATCAATTGCATTGATTCCATTTACATTCAATTACAATATTTTGAGCGCAAAAATTATGACAATTAATTTAACAAGGCAAATCAATAAATTGATGTATGCTCCCCGAAGGCATACTCCGCAGAGAAACTGAATGGATAACTCCAAAGGCATATGCTTCAGGGAAAGGTTTGGAACTGTAGCTCAGACACAGAGAAATGAACTTGAAATTGTCAATGAGATATCACCATATTAGGCCATCCTTAAACTATTGTTGGTTTGGGGTAATGATGTTAAATCCACAATTTGGGGAGTAGGAATGATTCGGTGGGCCATCATTCTTTGGTCTGGCAGGATTTGCCCTAACGAACAATTTGTTAAGGATAGCTTAATAAAAGCAAAATCTAAGTTTCTCTAAATAAACACACTTAGACTTTGCTTGGCACCATATGAAAAATACATAAAAACTATGTTCAAAATGAACAGAGATATTTTCTGTAATAATCAATACCAAGTTTGGTGACCATATGTGAAAAAGTCTTGAAACTATGGCCCGGAGAAACATTTTCTGTGATATTCAGTCGACCATGAAAAGTATGTCAGCATGACCTACTCTTCATACTGTGCACACCTTCTCCCTAAGATGCATCCACAGACCAAGTTTGGTGACCATATGTGAAAGTCTTGAAACTATGGCACGGACAAACATTTTTTGTGATATTCAGTCGACCATGAAAAGTAGTTCAGCATGACCTACTTTTGACCTACCTTTCTACTCTGCACACCTCCCTAAGATGTATCCACAGACCAAGTTTGGTGAGCACATGTTCAAAAGTCTTGAAACTATGGCCCGGACAAACATTTTTTGTGATATTCAGTCGACAATGAAAAGTAGGTCAGCATGACCTACTTTTCATACTCCGCACCCCTTCTCCCTAAGAAGCATCACATACCAAGTTTGGTGACCATATGTGAGTCTTGAAACTATGCCCCGGACAAACTTATATATTGTGAACCGATGGACGGACAGACAGACGAACGAACAGACAGATGAATGGACGGACGGACGGACAAAGCAGCGACTATATGCTCCCGTGAAATTTTTTTCGGGGAGCATAATTAAACATACAAAGCAGCCAGTTATTCATCATCTTGACAATCTACTTACAGCCACACTGGGAAGCCGACCCAGTCTGAAATTGTTAATGGTTCCAAAATGCCCACTGTGCCTGAAATAGATTGAGAACAAAAATAGAAACCGTTTTAAGCAGGGTTTGAAATTAGTGTTGGGAATTGGTACTATTTTTGTGATTGATGATTGGTTTTACATAATAACCAATGATCAATTAATGATCGATCATAACATTTTCTCATCTTTACCCCTTCTGAAATTTTGAATGCAATGATTATTGTATGTTCATGGATATTTAACCTTTATAATTTAAGAAATAATCTGTAGAATATTTTGAAACTAATTTGATTGGAAGCTGTTGCTGCCTTTTATTGGTATGGTGGTTTTGACATTAACATACCATTTCAGTGTTGAGAGGCTTAATGTCTTCGACAATGGACTCGCATGGAGTAATACTGTTATATGGTTGCAAAAATGAAATTAAAATGGTATTGCCAAAAAGTAATCATCTTCAGTTTTAATATCATAAATTTATAAGTAGTCAAAATTGATTTCTGAAATCATGATTGATCTGTTGGTTGGACATGCAAACCAATCAATCATCGATAAAATCGATTAATTGGAGCAACACTATCTGAAATTAACCCAGAACAGCCACTCGCCAGCAGGACTAGTGATGAATAGATTCTACTGGCAATACGGATTACTTATATACTAGTCCTTAATTGTCAGACATGTATATGTAAATGGTGAGCAGGGTTTCTCCTCGGGCCCTTTTGAAGGTATATACACCAAAATGTAACTTGGGACACACAAAACTAGTGGCGGTGGGTCCCATGGGACATCTGAAAATGTTCTATGATTTTTAAATAGGTTTTGCATAAAAATACCTACAAAATGTAGAATGGGAGGCTGTGAGCACACTATATGCTCTAATTTTAGCATGGATAAGAAAAACCACATGGGAAATACTAGATTTTTGTTTTGGCAGGCCTGTGCTGTTATGGTAACCTGTTGAAAATGTTCTCCATGAGTTTGCCTTAATTTATTTTAGGGGACCTGAAATGGGTTACCTTAATCTCTTGATTTTACTATGGACATCAATGAACTTTCTAGGGTTTAGGTTACTATATGTCTCCTTAAAACATATAAGGCAACCTATTATGGGTTACCATTGAAAATATTACAGCACAGGCCTGTTGGGACCACCTGATTTCAGGTTGGGACCCCTAGATTTCTAGAGGAGGAGTCCCTAGGACCTCCAAAATTTAGATGTCATGAGAAACACTGATGGCGTCCCCACTTTTAGCCCTTACGCTATCATGTCATTGAGTGTTATCCAATTCTGGCTTTTTATAACTGGAGTAATTGGATCCTTTAATATTTCAATTTTCTCACAGAAAATGTTAATTTTCAGACCAAACGGAGTAAACGAAATCAGGGATTTCTTTTTTCACGAGAGAGTTGATACTTACCTCCCTAATACTTTTGATATTGCTAAATATTGGCTTTCACTCAATAAAACACTCAGATTAAAAACAGTTAGGTGCCCCTACTGGGCAGGTAGTCAGAGGTAGTCCGGCGGATGCCAGCCCCACCACCGCGCATGCGCCGACTACTACTGCCTCTGACTAATTTATTGGCTAACACATGCAACTACCAAGAGCCTGAAGACCGAGCCTCTGTGGGGTGGAGGCCGGGTCCGTATCTAGGGAGGTAAGTATCAACTCTCTCGTGAAAAAAGAAATCCCTGATTTCGTTTATTTCACATCAAGAGTATACTTACCTCCCTAATACTTTTGATATTGCCAGAATTCGAAAGTGAATCTGGCGGGAGGGAGGCGAGGTCAAAAGACCAGCTCTTCCCTATACGCTTTCACGCGTTTAAGGCACTTATGACGTCTGAAATGTGTGAGAACACAGTCAGGATTTGACAAACCATCGGATAACACAACCGATGCATGAGAGAAGACCGAATGTCATATGCGCTGCACCCCCCCCCCCTCCTGGGAGGAAGACTAGATGACCTCAATGTCCTATACGCTCTCTACGTACTAGTGCCAAGTACTATAGGACAGAGACGAAAAGGCTCCATTTTCGTATACTCTCTATGATGAACCACCTCCCACATAAACCATCACCATATTAATAATAATGGGTAACGTGACAATACAAGTAACAATGAACAACACATGAACAAGACAGACCTTGTTGAACTTGGAAGCTGTCATCATGATCCCAGTAGAGAAGCCTGATGCAGTCCCGGCAAGTGGTTGTTACCATCGCTAAATTGCGAAGTATATAAGCAATGCGGAAGCACTCCTCACAAAATGTAAAAGCGATTAATGTTTCAAAATCGACAAGGCGAGAGGGTTAGAGGTGTCACGGAGGTAATGGTCTGTAAAACTTGACTCACAGTGCCACTGAGCCACGGACATAATGTCATCCACAGGGACCCCACTAAACAGGGCAGTGGATGCCACGACACCGCGGACACTGTGAGCCTTGGCCACATCAACCTGTCTCCCGGTGGCGGATTTGTGACAAAACTGAATACACTCCACAATCCACCTAGAAATGGTGTCCTTAGACGCCCTGCCATGGGGTTCAATATATGACAACCATAACGCTGATAGGTCGGTACGCCACTCCGAAGTATGCTGTTTGTACCGGAGCAGCGCCCGGACGGGGCACCATGCTTTAGAATTAGGATCATATCTAGTTAAAGATGGCAAAAAAATAGGTTGACCTGGATATTTCAATGACTGATTCTTAGCCAAGAAATTAATCCTAGGTAGAAGCTTAAGGCCTTCCCCTGTAACCACAAAACGGTCATCCTCGGCTGATAAGGCGTGAATCTCACTCCTACGCCTTGCCGAGGCCGCAGCAATTAAAAATACAGTTTTAAGCGTTAACATTTTCATAGAAATGGAACTAAGTGGTTCAAAAGGCTTATCTCCTAGTACCTGAAGCACCAGAGATAAACTCCAAGACGGAATCAGTGGAGGATTCCTTGGTCTTAGATTGCCCATGCCTTTAATTAATACATTTAATGTACTTACTTCATCACTCCCCCTATTAGCCAAGCAAGGGATAACAGTCATTAATGCTGATTTGTAACCAGCAATAGAGTTAGGCTTGAGGCTATAGGCATCATATAGGTGAGAGGAAATCAGCCACTACCTGAATAGATGAGTCCATTGGATCAATACATCTTTTTGAGCACCACTCTGCAAATCTGTTGATTTTATAATTATATGCTCTGGAGGTTGACCCCCTCCTGGCTTTGGCCATAAACATGGCACTTGCTCAGAAAAGCCCTCCTTAATTCTAGATTCCTTGACAACATCCACGCAGTCAATCTGAACATTGACGGATTGTCGTGAAGGGCCTTGCCCTGGAAGATAAGGTCGTCCATCAGAGGCAGAGGAACCGGACTGCAGACCAGAAGGTCCAGCAGATCCGTATACCACGATCGGCTTGGCCAATCCGGGGCGATCAGAAGCACTTGGCACTCCTGCTGCCTGATTTTCTGAAGCACCTTTGGAATCAGGATTGCTGGAGGGAATGCGTATGCATACATTCCCCCCCCCCCCCAGCTGATAGCTAACGCATCTGTTGCGAAAGCGCTTGGGTCTGGAATCGGAGAGACGTACGTCGTCATCTTCGCATTCTTCTTCGTTGCAAACAAATCGATGTTGGGTTTCCCCCAATGGTCGAACAGACGATCCGCCACACATTGATTTAGTTGCCATTCCGTGGGTAAAACACTCATCCTTCGGCTCAATGAGTCTGCTAGCAGATTTAGCCTTCCAGGAATATGAACTGCCTTCAAGGTGATCCCATGATCTAGGCACCAACAAAGCAGTTTCCATGTCATCATACAGAGACTGGGCGACTTCGTTCCGCCCTGGCGGTTTATGTAAGTCACTACTGTTGAGTTGTCTGAACGAATTAGAACAATCTTGCCCTGAACTTTCTGTAAGAAATGTTCCAGGCCCAGGACTACTGCTCTTAGCTCTAGTAGATTGATATGTTCCTTGGACTGATCCAGATCCCAAAGCCCTGATATTGTGGACTCTTCCAGACAAGCTCCCCACCCCTCCATCGATGCATCTGTACACACAGTCACCTGAGGGTGGGGAGGGGTTAGCAAAACCCCTGGCAAGAGATTCTCTGTATTCAACCACCATTGCAGGTGGTGAATCAGAGGCGCCAACACTGACACGTTCGAGTCCAGCGAACCTGAACTCTGGGTCCACTGTGTCATGAGAAACAACTGGATCGGGCGCCTGCGCAAGGCGGCCTGCGGAATGACTGGTTCCAATGAAACCATCAACCCCAGCATTCTCAAGTAAACCCGTGCCAGGACATGACGACTGTCGCACACCGACTGTATTACTGAGATGAGTCTTTGAACCCTCTCCTGAGTGGGATAAACATATCCCCTCTCCAGATCGAAGAACATGCCCAGGTAAACAAACTTCTGGGATGGAGTTAGCTCTGTTTTTGGAAATTGACTATCCAGCCCAAGTCCGTGAGAGTTTTCAAAACAATCTCCAGATTGGCCGATAACGTTTCCCGGGTGTGTGCTTTCAACAGCCAGTCGTCTATGTACATGTGGACTGCTATGCTTCTCCTGCGGAGGTATGCAGTGATCGCGAGAACCACACGGGTGAAGACCCGAGGAGCCGTGGAAATTCCGAAGGGTAATACCCTGAATTCCCACTGTCTGCCCTGGAATGCAAATCTCAGGAAGCGACGGAAACTCCTCTCTATGGGAATGTGGAAATAAGCATCCTTCAAATCTATTGACGCTGTCCACATTCCTCGCTCTAACCCCGCCAACACCGAGCGCACAGTCTCCATCTTGAAACTGGGCGTCTCTATGAACTTGTTCAATGGCTTGAGGTTGAGAATCGGCCTCCACCCTCCGGTGTTTTTCGTTACTAAGAACACGGTTGAATAGAAGCCCGGGCACCTCTGCGCCGGCTGAATGGCTTCCTTTTGTATGAGGAAATTTATTTCGTCCTCTATACACAACCTTTGATCTGGATCCCTCGGAATCGGAGTCCAGATCGGCACGAGAAACAGTCGCGATGGCGGGCCTGTCATCCACTCGGGACGATACCCGACTGAAAGCCATCGCAAGACTAAACGGTCCTGAGTCAACCGCTTCCACTTTGGCAAGTGGCCGGCCAAACAGCCGCCCACCGGTCCACCTAGGGAGAGAGGTGGACATAAGGAGTGCGAGAGTGGCACTGTCTTCTCGGCCTGAAACACCGGAGTGGTTCCCACCGCGGTAACCGGCCCATCAGGCCCGATTACCGCGACCACGGTGCGCGGGTGGCTGCCTGGCTGGCTGCGCCTGGGGAGCCTGCGGCCCCCTCGCTGCTGGCCGAATCGCACGCGGCCTAGACCGACGCTGCGCTGGTGGCTGGCCTCTGACCTGGCCAGCGCCACCTCGAGCCTGCAGGGGACGATACGCAGGGGGTGCTGCGCGAACGCGCTCCCGCCGGAGCACCTCAAACTGCTCACGCAGCGCCCTCTGGTTGTTGACCAGAGTCACCGTCTCCTGGAGGTGCCTACATCCCTCACCTCCAAAGAGACCAGGACCTGTCATAGGAGTTCGCAGCAGCCTATTATACAGGTCCTGGGACGGGCACAGATTGTCAAGGGCAAACGTGCGCCTCGCCCGGACACTCCTGGTCACCGCCCGCGTCAAACAGTCCAGAGCCAGGTTGATACCATCCTGGATGGCTCTCTGGACTGTGACCGGGCTTGGCTGGCGTGAAACGGATGCTGTTACCACCCCCTGTAACAGCTGGGAGACGTGGGACAGAGCAGCAATCGACGCTCTCCCACTCTCCTCCGCATCACGCAGCGCGGTATCAGCCGAACGCAACGCGTTCGAGCACAGGACACCCGTGTCAGAACGGGAGCCTGGCCGCGCATCTTCGCCCAAAGCCGCGCGATCATCTATGCTGGGCTTAGGCACCACACCGTACCGCTGGTAATCCGATCATCTACGCTGGGCTTAGGCACCACACCGTACCGCTGGTAATCCAGGGGCACGATGCGGCAACGCCTAGCCACCTCGCGAGGGGCCTTCGCGAGACGCCCATTCGCCTTAATGGACGTCTCTGTCACCTCGAACATGTCAACGACATGCTCAGCCAGCGGCAGAGATGGCATAGCGGTGGCAGTCGGCTTACCAGCTAACCACGGCCTATGGTCACGCTGGCTCGCCGACTGCTCCACGGGCAGATCTGGCCGAACACTTACCAGCCACTGGCAAGCGTCCGACCAATCCTCCTCCGTGGCTACCTGCGAGCGCTCTACTAGACGAGGGCCTTCGTCTTCCTCCTGAGCACACGCAGTTGTACTAGACGGCGGATATGCTGATACCCCTGGCAAGCCAGGGAAAGCATGCGGGCCCGAAAGAACAGGCATGCTAAACTCCCTGGCTTGACCAGGAGCAGGCGCCGTGGTAGAGCGCAGGGTAGACACCGCCCCACCACGGCCCTGGCCAGCACCAGCGATACTCTCGGCAAGCCGAGGTATGCGGTAACCGTGGCCATCAGCACCGCCCAGGGTCACCTTCTGGACCATGAATTCTACTCCTGCGTGAGTAGAACCATGGAACACGTCGCCTGTATTCCCCGCGAGGGGTGCACAGACGTCGTACTCCATGGCCACGTCCCCAGACGGCGACCCTAGCATGTAATCCTCTTCCTCCTGGCCAGAAAGGTTAGGCTCCGGGTCAGCAAAGAGAGCTAACCCGGACTGGCCAGGGAAGGTGCCATATGAGGCTTTGACACCCGCGGCGCGCGGATACCCAGGGTCTGATGAGCAGACCGCGGGTCCCAGCAACAACCGTTGTCCACGGCCCCTCGGCGCCGCACCAAGCCTGCTGCCAGGGTCGTGGACCGCCCCCATCAACGGGGCCACCTCTGAATCCCCCTCGAACAACGGAACGGACCTATGGAACTCGGATTCAGAGGCGGGGATCACCTGCTCCGAAGAAGATGCTGAGGACAACAAAGGACCTGGCCCAGGAAGCATGCTGCGAAGCAACTCTGGGACCAAATCCTTTATTGTCCTCTGCATCTCTCCCAACATTTCGGACCGGAAGGCCTCCATATCCACCGCGGATGAGGCCTTCCTCTTACCTTTCTTACCCCCCTCCTTCTTCGCCTTCCTCTCCTCTTCCATCACCTTCTCCCTTGCCTGTAACGACAAAAAATCAGCCATTAGCTCACCCCCCCACTGCTTACAGACATCGCATTTTAGCAACGGTCCACAGGGACTGCAGCTAAAACACAAATGCGGTGCAAAACGGTCCTTTAAAAACCGACCACAGGACGGGCACCAGGTCTCTGAAACAGGACAAAGGACGAGGACAATGAGCAAGATAGTTACGGTTAGAAAACTCAAAACCAAACTAAAAGAGAGGGACAGGATCATAAAGATCACTAATCAAGAAGAAACCAGCGTTGGACAAAACTTTAAATGTTAATAAAGAGCAAGGCCGATTATGACGTCATCAATCCCTTAACAGAAATTAATCGGTCCGCAACAATCATCCAAGTGCAAGGACGAATTGTATTCATAACCAGAACATCCGCAAAAGGATATTCAGACTACACATCATCAGATACAGAATGATAACAATGGTAAAAAAACACTCATTATTTTTTCAAATAATTCATATTACCTCATATCATTAATTAGATACCTGACACCATGTATAGACAAACCATCCACCGTGATGCACTGGAGCACTCCACCAAGACTACGCCTCTTCACTCTCTCCACCATGGGGGAAGGAATTGGATCAAGAGGGCAAAGTGAGAAGACCTTTATAGTAAGCCTCCAACTCACTGAACATAGACTTTTTGGTTAGATAACCTAACAGTATTAGTAGGAAATGGAACCGTGGTGGAGAGAAACAAACCCTCCTGTGCTGAGAAGTCCACCAATAATCCAAACTGATACCTGTGGACATAAACACAAAGAGAATTTAGTCTTATAAAGCACCATGTTGGAAAAACCCAACTCAAACAGGCGCTATCACGGTAAGCGCGAGTCCCGGAAACACATTACACCGGGGAAAAAACTCGCTAGAATATCATTGAAATCACCTGATAAAGAGCTCCAGTCCCCTCCTCTGGTGAATTCGTTCTCTCTGACATCTTTCCTCAATAGAATTGAACTCAACAGACGTGAAAATAGGCTCAAACGCGTAGAAAACTTGTAGATAACTGCAAGCGCATGTGAATCCTTTGCCAATAAATTATCAAAGAGGCAGTAGTAGTCGGCGCATGCGCGGTGGTGGGGCTGGCATCCGCCGGACTACCTCTGACTACCTGCCCAGTAGGGGCACCTAACTGTTTTTAATCTGAGTGTTTTATTGAGTGAAAGCCAATATTTAGCAATATCAAAAGTATTAGGGAGGTAAGTATACTCTTGATGTGAAAATTATATTTGAAAATTTACCACGTAATTTTCAAAGATAGCTTCATGAGTGACCGAGAACAAACCATTCCTGAAAGTAACTGTTCAGTGGTAGTATTGGATTATCATCGTGAGTCCAATCCCCTATATATCGCCCTTGTGGAGTAATGCATACAGATATGTAAAAACTCTACATGCAACTATTATTTTCCGAAACATTCTACAAATTGTATGTCTCTACAACTTAATAAAAATTTTGTTGCACATTTTGAAACTAATTTGACTGGGCGCTGTTGCTGCCTATGTTGCTGCCTATGCACCCAGTCAAATTAGTTTCAAAATATTTAACAGCTTATCTATAGTTCTGGGATCGATCGATCTCAACATGAGTGAGGTGTGGGTGGAGCTTAACTAGAGATGGGCGGGGCATAGCTAAAACTGTAAAGGTCCATTATGTTAAGACTTACCAGATGTGGAATGTTGCATTAAAGATATTTGTTTTCTTTAACCTGTCCAGCTGTGTCTGTGCATACCTCAACTGATTATCAACACTGGAAAATATTAAATATAATGTCTTCTTCATATACAGTAAAACGTTTTGTTGAATATTTTGAACATAATTCACCTTTCCTCCAGAGTATCCATCTATCATCTGACCTCGTATGATGTCATAATCAGCTCAGCGCGTGTATGAGAACATCATAATCATTACGTCACAAAGGGTTCCATATCGACCGTCACCAAATCTCAAATACTCCGACACGTTGTATGAATTGTATGTCTTTGTAATTCTTTGCTATTTAATAAACATGCTGTTGAATATTTTGAAACTAATTTGACTGGGCGCTGTTGCTGCCTTAGGCAGCAACAGCACCCAGTCACATTGGTTTCAAAATATTCACCAGCTTAAATGTGTTGTTTTTTGGAAATTGATAGTCAGGGTGTTCAGAGATCGATCGATCCCAACACGAGTGAGGTGTGGGTGGAGCTTAGCTAGAGATGGACGGGGCATAGCTAAGACTGGAAAGGTCCATTTGGGATGGGAGACATTGCTGCCTTGGCTTCCAGGTTATTTCGGAGCTCAGTATTGTATATAATTTTTTAGGCCTAAAGATAGCGGTTCTTTAACGCATGTTGTGTCATCAGCGCCTCAAAATCTTATTTATATAAATTGACACTTAACTCCTTAATGGTCAGATTTTCTATAAAAAGATTCAAATATTTGCTTATTGAATGTCCACTTCCAGGACAAAAGACTATTTTCGAAAATTTACCACTGGAATGACTGGCTCGGTTATCGGTTTCCAGTGGTAAATTTTCAAAAATAGACATTCCTCAAGACCTCTATAAAGGCCAGTTTTGGCTGGCTTGACCATTTAATGGTTAATGGTCAAGATTTTTCAAGAAATCTGAAGTTTCCTCAGTGAAAGCGGCCAATAGAAGACTATTTGTGTAAAATTAATACTCGATTTTACAATGATAGCTTCTTTCTATTCGCCTGCAAATAGAAATATCTTACGACCACTATATAGAGGCCTTTAGGCCAACTTGATCATTAACCCAGTAATGGTCAAGCCATCCAAAACTGACCTTTATATGGGTCCTGGGAAATGCCCATGTACAGACCAAGAGACCATTTTGACAATTTACCAC
Organism: Chaetoderma sp. LZ-2023a; assembly: GCA_034401795.1. Classification (NCBI taxonomy): domain Eukaryota; kingdom Metazoa; phylum Mollusca; class Caudofoveata; order Chaetodermatida; family Chaetodermatidae; genus Chaetoderma; species Chaetoderma sp. LZ-2023a. The sequence goes on from CM067359.1 coordinate 37,002,018, forward strand.
TGGATTGATTGGCTCAATGACCGAGCCAGTCATTCCAGTGATACATTTTCAAGAATAGTCTTCTCTTAGCCTGCAAATAGACCGTTTCTAAAAGGAAATTGAAAAGAAAATTTTTTAACTTAGTCAGAGTCCATTTGCTGACCAAGAGAAGACTAGTTTTGAAAATTTACCACTGGAATGACTGGCTTGGATACCGAGCCAATCATTCCAGCGGTTGCAAATGGACATTCCTCAGGATCACAGGGTTACACAAGAGAGGTTAAGAAAGCTGGTTATAAAGAACCCCTGTCTTAATAAACTACCTCAAAAGACGAGTTGTCCCTTGACCAGGTTTGACTGTATTTCAATGAAATACATGTATCCCTACCTTCAGGCGGCATGTGCATATTGTTTGTTGGACTACGGCTCTCCCTGACATGCCTGAGAATAACCAGGCATATACATGTATTTAGCTGAATTGCTTGTTCCATTTGAATTAACCGTAGATCAATTCAACAAATCAAAGTTGACAAATTCTTAATTACACACACCAAAAAAATTTATATTTAATATTTCAAAACTAATTTAATAGAAGCTATTGCTGTCTAAGGCAGCAACATGCTTCACTTCAAACTAATTTCAGAAAATTTGTGAAAAGATTATTTTGAAATTGATTATTACCTTTTCTGTTCATCCTCTAACTCCAATAATTGTTTCTTGTATTCATTATACTGCTTATAATACACTCTGAAAAAGAGGTACACGAGTTATGATGATGATTATGATGATGATGAAAATCATTGTGTCCTTGACAGCGGAACATCAGAGTACTATGAGCAGAGTTATACAGTGTGATTATGTGAGTGTGTGTTTGTGTTTGCTACAAATATCTGCACTAGAAACAACGAACTGCTGGACATTTTAAACACAAATCGCTAGCATGAAGATGAGTTTCGTAACTAAATAATGTACAAACCACAGCCATTCACGAAACCCTGTTTGGATTGACAAATAGATTGTACTGCCAGGCAAATAGACAAACAAATGAAATCAATCCATCCACTATAAGTGAAGTTATTGAGTGGAAACCAAATACACCCCCCACCCCATTTTTGACAAAATATTTAATATTTCAACGTAGACAACTAAGGTGAATCTGAGTGCAGTTCACTGATACAGTACAGATCATAGTTAGCTTTACTTAAACGCATCCTAAAGCTCATTTAAAACGCGTCTATATGGCGTCATTTTCTCGTAGTGATTTACTTAGACATAAATCTAGCGTTTGGTAAAATCTCAAGACGCATCTTAAATTTTATCTTGACGGGTTGAAAATTTTACACTACAGGTTTGACATTTTGAATGACGGGTTTAACTTTTTGCCCTACGCGTTTGGTAGTTTGATAAATTAAACGCACCATCAATTCCAACCGCGGTTCTCCAGTTCTTTCGATGAGTCCTATGGCTAGAAGCAAACGGGTACTCGGTTCCTAGTCTAGGCAGACCCGGTATCAGTACAGGTTTCCTCCGTACATGTATCTTGCGTGCTTTGCAAACTTTGAGCGATTCGTACAGAAGATTTTAACTTATTTACGTCAATTTGTGGCTGGATTTATCAGAAGACGTATTTAATTTAGTGTTTCTTCGCGGGATTCATCTAATTTCTGCGTTTTTATAGTGAAAATCTCGATATATCTAATGCCGAATGGACAATCGTCTTGAACTGGAACACCATTCCATTCTGATGACGTCATCGCATATATATTTAACCTCGTTATCTTTGATTGGCAGAGATATTGTTGGAAAAGCCATCAATGGCAAATCTGATTGGTTGAACTAATCTCATGAGGTTGTGTACTATTAGGCGACAGTAAAAAAGCAACATAACCTAAACAAGGATTTCCAGACTTTGACTGTGATCTGGACAAAAACAAAGTTGGATCCAGATTGGGTACAAATTTTATTCCATGGATATATCATTAACAAACTGGTCAGATTTTGCTCAAATTTTAATAAAGGAGGTTGTGTGATCATACATTAAGATTTAACAACCATGGAAGAGATCAAAAGAAAAATTATAGGCTGTGGGTTACAATCTCTGATAACTTGGATCTATCTGACGATGGAAAGTAAGTGATAACTAGATTGTTTGGTCGATGCCGTGTCATAGCAATCGACCACGTTCACTACTTTGACCTCTTTAGCCTACCCCACTCCAGGGGAGGAGCCAAATGTAATACCAGAAATGTGGCTGCAATGCAACCATGAATCTCGACTTCATGACAGCAATGAACTCTGACGACTGACTTCAAACATAAAATAAATTTAGAAGGCTTATCAACAAGGGGGCCAAGGGCCTGTAACGGTATCCTGGACGGTGTATGGCAATAAGGGCTGCCAGCAGAGAAGGCCACTACTATGTCAAAAATGACTGCCTATAAATATACTGAGTATGTACATACCTATCTATCTATCTATCTATCTATCAAAACCTTTCTAAATATTCAGCGGGTTGCCTGTATACCCTTATCTAATTTCCACTTCTTATTTTTCTTTACAGATGAGGCAGACATAGAGGCGAACTGTCAAAATATCTCATCTGATGACGGTTGTTGCTACTGTAAGCATAGAATTATTTTAAAAAGTTCTGAATAGAGGTTCTAGAGCCAACTACTACAGAATCCTTCTGCCAAATTTGGATATAATCCACCAAGCGGTCATGGAGAATATGCATTTTGGCAATTTATGTCTGGCCAACTAGGGTTGCAATCTGTCAAGCAGTTAATGAGGAGTAGCGTTTTGACAATTTCTGCTAAATGTTTCATAGTCAAAGATTTTCACACAAAAATTGACCAATCAAAATTCTGTATGCATGTTCGGAAGCCGAAAGCATTAGGGTCCTTCCAGACAAATTAGTTTGAAATCCGCCAAGCTGTTAATGTATGTATGAGACACGGCATCACACAATGATGTTCTGGCCAAAAGGTCAAAATAACTGATACGCATGGCAACCATCTGCTGTCCGCCGTCCATCCATCAACTTATGTTTTTAAATAAGTTGACAGATGGATGGCAGAAAGCAAATGGTTGCCATGTGTATCAGTGATTTTGACCTTTTGGCCAGAACATCATTGTGTGATGCTGTGTCATTATAAGGAGGCATGTGTCCAAGTTTAGGACCAGTATGATCAACCAAACATGAGATATAAACAGAAAGGTTGAGCTAAACGCAAATTAGATGCCGCCGGGCGACGTGCATGGTATCACAATAGCTCATTTTACTTCGTAGTTGAGATAAAAATGGCCTCTTGCACTCCATAGTAACCTACAACATTTGTTTGAATTCCATCCACCACTTTCGGAGGAGTTGCATTACACAGACTGGCGTAGATCGCTGTGAAAAATCTGGAGGTCATAAGGGGAACTGATGTGTGAGAGCAGGGTTTAAAATTAACATGAGCACGAGGTTAGCAGAAATTGGCCAGGGCTAGTACAACTTGTAACTGACAAACAAGGATTGAGAATTTTTCCCCACTGTGAACGGCGGAACAAGGTAGTTAAAGGTAAGTAAAGCCCTAGCTTTACAACCCTTTACTGTCCAATATTTGTCAAGAAAATGTAAATTTCTGCTGAACCCTTTAATGGGTAAATTTGGTCAAGAAAATTCCAATTGTCTCATAAAATGTCAATTTGCTGATCAAGAGTATTCTGGGAGCCAGTTATTCCAGTGAGAAATTTTCAAAAATACTATTTCTCTTAGTCAGCAAAAGGGCACTTCTCAGGAACACTGCAGAGGCTGGTTATGACTGATTTGACCATAAAATAGTCGTCTTGCTCTGCTCACAGCAGAGGAATTTTTTGACTACCTTGACCATTAACTGATTGTCATGTCAAATTGTTACCATTGGGTTGCAATGGTAACAATTTGACATGACAACCCTTTAATGGTCAAGGTGGACAAAAAATTCCTCTGCTGTGAGCAGAGCAAGATGACTATTATTGGAAATTTACCAGTAGAATGACTGGCTCGATAATTGAGCCAGTCATTTCAGTGGTAAAATTAAAAAAATAGTTTTCCCTTAGTCTGCAAAGATTTGAAGGGCTATAGTAGAATCTAGTAATCACTAGTCCTACCTAAATGTAGTGGCTCATCTGGCTTAATTTAAAACTATTGAGAGGGTGTCAAATGATGTGCGAGAGTGTGGGCACGACTATGGGAAATCTAGATAAATCTGGAAGACACCAATCTCTGACTACATAAAATAAATGTTGTCAGCCAATCCACAATCATATGGATAAACCACATACCAAATTTGGTTGAATTCCACCCACCTGTTTGGGAGGAGATAGCATGATGAATGGATGGAGACAAATGTATCCTAATTTTTTCAAAATATGGAGATAAAGAAATGACTCGAGGAGATTTTAAAGGTAGGTAGGTAATTAATTCAACGTCATCATACTAAAATGAAATTTTCTTTCGGATTGAGAAATTAGGCTACCACCATCATTTAACATGCCACACTGTTTTCAGGACCTGTCGGTGAAAGGGTTAAATATAGCAAAAGCTAGAATTGGCATGAGGATAAAACAGAAATTTTGATTTTCTAATGGATTAGACTTTTAGCTATGCCCCGGCCATCTCTAGGTAGGCTCCATCAATGCTTTGCGACCATGTGTTGGGATCAGTATGTACTTTGAATCCTGAATTCCAAATTTCATGGTAACTATAGATACAGCTAACCTGTTGAATATTTTGAAACTAATTTCAAGTAATTTGACTGGGGTCTGTTGTTAAATATTCAACAGAATGTTTACTAAATAGTAAAGACATACAATTCGTACAACTGACTCTTAAAAGTTTAACAGATTTAGCTACGTCAGCCTACATATGATGCAGGGTCTTGCGGAGGCAGGGCCCTTCAACCATTTAGTGCTCTAAAATTCACACCATCCAATCATTACCTTCACACATGGTTCATTGGCCTAATGGATTTTAAGACACAGATATCTTCCATGTACATGTATGTATTTGATCCAACATTTGTCAAAATGACCCATGATTTCTTGAGGAAGTGGGACAGTTCACCCCACTAAGCAACCGGATCGCAGAACCCGGCTCATATCATCCAAAACCGGTTTCTGCAGTGGTGTTGAGAAATATTTATTTGCAGACCAAGAAAAGGCTATTTTTGAAAATGTATCAAGGAACAAGGATTGAGAATTTTTCCCCATTGTAAACAGCGGAACAAGGTAGTTAAAGGTAAGTAAAGCTGCAGCTTTACAACCCTTTACTGTCCAATATTTGTCATGAAAATGTAAATTTCTGCTGAACCCTTTAATGGGTAAATGTGATCAAGAAAATTCCAATTGTCTCATAAAATGTCAATTTGCTGATCAAGAGTATTCTGGGAGTCAGTCATTCCAGTGATAAATCTTCAAAAATATTATTTCTCTTAGTCAGCAAAAGGGCATTTCTCAGGAACACTGCAGAGGCTGGTTATGGCTGATTTGACCATTAAATGGTTAATGAATGCCAATTTGCAAGCCAAGGCAATTTTTTAACATTTAGAACTGTAATGACTAGCTTGATTATCAAGCCTGTTATTCCAGTGGTAAAATCTTAAAGTAGTCTTCTCTTGGCCTGCAAATGATCATTTCTCAAGACAATTTGATTTCAGAGGCCAGTTTTGACGACTCACTGAGTCACGGTAAAAAAATACTTCTTGTTCTCCATATGGACATTTCTCAAGGCCACCACAGAACATGTTTTCACCAGCTAGAGTGTTAAAGGGTCAATTGCTAAAATGTACAATTATTATAACAGTGACTAACTACTAACTCTTGGTATGTTATTGGCATATCTAATCATGTTAGTTAGAGCTAATTCAATATAACAAACTTTAACAGTTAATTAAATTCAAACAGCACAAATGATCATGGTCAATGCACCAAGATAGCCCAAACTTCAGGGCAAACTCTTTGTCACTGATTGGAGAAGTTCACTCAATCTGTAGTGTACCAGCTTCAAGTTCATCTTCAAGTCTTTCCTGTAGTGGTGGCTTCCTCATCGTCAAACATGTCATCATCAGAAGATTCACTGTCCAACACATTAGCTGTCTCACCATTACTATCAGTGTCTGATTCCACGTTTACAACGCCACGATGAGTGATATTTGGTTTAAAATATACAGCACAATATATAGCCAGTAATATACTATATACATGTACTGTTAGGCCCTATAACCTGACAGCGGCTGTTATGGTCATACACCGCCCTCAGACTTTAGCGCAGAAATCAAACACATTATTCATAGTTTCGCATATCCGGGCATCTTGAGATCAGCCGCCATTAAAGTTGGGGCAAACTTACTATGTGCTAAAGAGGACTGCCCATACAAACGCATTGTTTACATTTTCCGTAAAGTTCAAATCATTAAATCCTGTGTCTGAGAATCTGTAATAACCTCGTCAGGTATCAGAAAACATGAAATCATGAGTGAATTTCGCAATTTATTAAAGAAAATGTAATTAAGGTTTAACGGCCCATTGCTCGTAATGTTAAATTAGCCTCTCTGAAAATGGCGTATCTCCCAGGGTATTATGGGAAATTTGATTGTGATGACGTCATCATGATTCTATGAAAGGGAGTACTTCTACTATTGCATTAACAATTTCAACCGACAAAAGAAAATAATAAATTTGTTACGAATGTGTCAAAATTCTGGTGACTACTTTGAAACTAACTAGTCAAATTGCTTTCAAAATATTCAACATCATACTTATATAATGACTGTAAAAGTGGAATTCAGGGATTTCAGGTTCAAATGGGTAAAATGTGATAATTCATTGGTTTAGATTTGGGGCCTACTTCCCTGATAATGCAGGTTACTAGGCCAATATCAGCCCAGTAACCTGCATTATCATCCTTGTTTTAGTAAATGTGATGTCACTGATAATGAAAGTTATTGATTGTCGCAACAGAGCCGCAGACACAAAATATATATATATATATATATATATATATATATATATATATATATATATATAATATCCATTTCATTTACCCCTAATCGCGAAAAAAACAATGTTGAAGATAAACAATCCGATAAACTCGATCATCGATGCGTGTCTTTGTTTACAATTTTCGAGATAACTAACTTCAAGCACTGTCAGTAATAAGCCCGAGTTAAGATGCTGAAGCGGTCAAATATATAGGCATCACACTTTCTGATTGGCAGTTTCGTTATTCCGTGTTATCTGTCTGCTTTTTAGTCTGTGGCGTACACGAAATGTGCGTAGATTGATGAATTGCACACACAAACATATGTTATTTTCTAAACAGTTGACTCCATCTTTGCTAAATCTCATTAAATATGCGTGTATTCTCGACCAATCAGACGGTGATACCCGTTGCCGAAAACTGGTCATAACATTACGTACTCGGATATTCCTGGAGTGAGTTCAGGAAGGCGAATGTTCAGTGAACATTCGTGTTCTACGCGGTACAGTGTTCAGTTAATAACGGAAAACGTTTTTCGCGGTCCTGAACGCACCCCAGGCACGGGTAAAACAACTATGTACGCCTGTGCATGTCTGTAAAAGCTGAGATTTTCGGTTACATATTATGTATGAAATAGCGAAATCGAAAACAACCGAATGTCAGGTTTTCAGATTTTGTAAATCGCTTCCCTTTCCGTTATAAGACAAATTTGGCATAACACTAGCCGCAACTGGTGCATATATTGTTCCAAAAAGTTATGCCTATTATGTCGGCTCAAATTAGACTGTATTGTAATAAACCCATTTCAGAGAATATCTTGGTTTATTCATCCAGATATCAAAAGAAATTGTGGATTGAAAATTTATTAAAATATACGCAGTCATCACACTAGCTTCATACTCCGTAAAGAATACCCAGGTGCGGAGTTCACACACGTCCATTTTAATCAAAATTACGATTGACGATTACGATGATGACATTTCGACAATTATCATTTACAGCCACAAAAAAAGCTAAAGGCGATGCATGTACGGGTCCTTGACAGACTATAGACCGATTCCACTTTATGTTTAATGACGCGTAGTAAGAATCTTTGTAGCATTACTGAATACATTTGATTGCGCGTTTGACTTTTTCCGTGACGGGTTTAAAATATTTCATGATACGTTTAACATATTGTAGGACGGGGTGGACTTTCCATTAGATGCGCCTATAAAATAAATTAAATGCGTTTGGTGTTTGGCCACGCCTGGAAACGCTACGAGGTTTTGACGCGAAAAAGACGCACTTTTGTTTCGTTTTTGCTTCGTCAAACAGTAAAGCTAACTGTGATCTGTACTGTATGCAATCCCACCGAGGCCATGTAGACACTTCTTTCGAATTTTAAGTATTTTGAGGGCGATAACTAGGGTAAATCTGGATGGGATACACTGATACGCAATCTCTACTGAGAGCACGTCATCTGCAGTTGACATACCGAATTTGAAATGTATCCATCCAATATAAGTAAAGTTATTGAGCGTAGACCAAAAGCAGACATTTAAGACAAATTTTGTATTTCAAGGGAGATAACTATGGTGACATACCAAATTTGAAGTAAATCCATCCATTATAAGTGAAGTTATTAAGCGAACCAAAGTGGGGGATAATAAAATTGTCAGTTCACACATTGACATTACCTGTTCAGTAAGTAATGAAAAATGAACACTTAACTGACAATAGTAATGTCTAACTCACTTTTCTTCATCCTCCTTGAGCTTCTCTGCTAGCCGTTTCTCCTCGGCTATCTCAGCACGGACCTGCGCTCTCTGCGACTCAACATTCTCAAGTTGTTGTTGCAAGGCCTGCTGTTCAGCTTGTAACTACAGAAATTAATAACAAGATTCGATATTAACACTTTAATGGTCAAGCGGGTCAAAACCGGCTTTTGCAGTAATCTTGAGGAATGTCCAGTTCTGAATGGATGAACAGACGGACGGACAAAGCAAATACACACCATATATTTATGTGTGGGGGGGGGGGGATAAACATGATAATCGAAGCGAAATCAAAGGATAAAGGCATTTTCCTCCTGACTGTGAGGATTGTAAAATTGTAAATTATTACCCACAAGCATTATCCCAACCCTTAGACTGCCCGCTTTCTGTCTGGATATACTAATAGCACAATATATAGAGAACAAAAATAGGTTAGCATTCTGACGTAATCTCTCTTGAACTGTGTCAATAGCAAAGAAACGGGTGTACATTTGTCAACAAATTTGGTGGAAGATGCTGCTGACATTTCAACAATTTTGATGGATAATGTTACTGTCTATGACAGCACCATCTTCCACCAAATTTGTTGAAAAATGAACCCCAGCTCATCTTTTAATTTAATTTGAAAATTTTAAATTTTGACATCAGAGTAGTAAGGGTTACGCTGCCATATAAGTTTTCTGAGCAGGATTGGTGATTTTGTTAAATGGAAAATCACCTGCCTTTGACTACCCTACAGCGAGTGAAAACAATGATTACCTGTTGTAATTCGACATCAAGTGATGCTTCGTCCAATACTTCCTCGTCAGTCCCCAAACTCTCCAAGAATTCCCTGGCAAAGTATTAAGATATTCATATTTCTAAATTACTATCTTACTATATAAACCTTGGAAAAAACTATGGATATCACTAGGATCTTCAATATTTCGTATTGATCCCCACAATAATTTGAACAAATGCGATACGCTAGACTTGTAATTTAGCCAACTTTGTCAGAAATTACAAAGAATTGACTGACGGAGACAGACAGACAGGGAGTCAGACAGACAGACAGACACAGACAGATGGATGGGTGAACAGGTGGGTGGGTGGATGGATGGACAGGCAGACTTAGACACTAATCAGTCATAACATGCAGAGGCAAAAACAAGATGGTCTGCAATCTCTGATCACCTTTAAGCTTGATATAGTACATGTACACGTAGCTTTGCTGTCTATTGAAGTAGTTTAACCATTTTCATTCAGAAATCTATATTTATAAACATGTTTTCAGGAGGTAAATAGAAAACATGCTGATTAAGTTGAAAATAATTTGATTGAAAGTTGTGGTTGCCATAGGCAGGAACAACTTTCAGACAAATTATTTTCAAATTAGTGTACGCCAGCATAGGCGTAGGATAATATATCTGCTAACAGCCAGAATAAAATGTGTTAAGCATCAACCTTTTCTATTCTGACATTAATTTGACACGAAGCAGAGCAAGCAATCACAGGTCCCAGTCAAATCGGGTGTAATTAACAATTATTAAAACAGTGTATTTATTAACCATTTAATGGTCAAGCCACTCAGAAACGGCCTCTGCAGTGGCTTTGAGGAATGACAACAAGCAGGCCAAGAAAAACGTGTTTAATTCCCACTTAAATGACGGACTCAATAACCGAGCCAGTCGTTCAAGAGGTAAATCTTCAAAAACATCTTATCTTGGCCCACAACTGAACAGACAAGAAGCAAATATTGTGAGGTTCTTGACCACTGTTGACCAGTAAAGTGTTAAACTATAAATAGCTTTCTAGCTAAGCTCCACACATTTCTAGCTACATGTAAGCTCCACACATTTCTAGCTAAGCTCCACACATTTCTAGCTAAGCTCCGAACATTTCTAGCTAAGCACTGCACATTTCTAGCTAAGCACTACACATTTCTAGCTAAGCACTGCACATTTCTAGCTACGCACTGCACATTTCAAGCTAGATGTAAGCCCTGCCCACGCCTTTATAGCTATGCTCTACCCATTCCTAGCTAAGCTCCACGCATCTCTAGCTAATAAGAAACTAGCTAAGCGCTGTACATTTCTAGTTAAGTTCCGCGCCTTTCTATCTAAGCTCTGTCAATTTCTAGCTAAGCTCCACACATTTCTAACTAAGCTTAGCGCATTTCTAGCTAATCACCGCCCACTTTTTCCATGTTCTGCAATCAATGTGTATACTTTGAATCTTGAACTCCTAGAATCCCAATTTCAAGCTAACTATACAGGTACAAGCATGTAATTGTAAGCTGTTAAATATTTTGAAATTAACTTGACTGGGTTCTGTTGATGCTTATGGCAGCAATACCGCCCAATCAAATTAGTTTCAAACTATTCAACAGAAAGTTTATTAAATAGTAAATCAATCAAAGACATACAATTCACATACATGTACTTGACAGTTTTCAATGTTCATAACACAGTTATACCTATACATCACTATGTATCGTGATGTTAACGTACGTGTGATGTAATTGAGTATGACATCATATACTTGAGTGACAGATGGGACCTCTCAATTCTATTGGCTTACCTATAATCACGACAGTCATCCTCAGTAATCTTTAGCTGTTGATCCAATTGATCAAGCAACCCGTCAGTGCATTCCTAAACACCAAATCAAACAATACACATGGAACAATATACGTGTATTATATACACTGTATTAACTCTTTTGTAACATTTTTTTTTATGTAAATGTTCCCTGTGGACTACGTTTTTTCCCATAATTTACGTAAATTTGATATATTTCAACAAAATACATAGTTACGTTTGAATGACTAATTATACCTAAAAGAAACCTGTTCACTCAGGACTACACCGGCCGCAGATGCCCCATGCATTAGTAATAGGATTTCTGATAATGCTATATAATATATTACCACCGTGATATGGGTGGCGACTGGAAGTCTGCATAATTGGACCCTGTGGGGGGGGGGGGGAGTTGTACTTTCTTAAAATAGTACCTATGCATATACTGATGACGTGATATGTGGCAGATTCTACGCTCGTTATTGTGTGTCTAACAGCTAAAGGGAGACAACTGTTTATGGCAAAATTTGGTTAACAATGACATTTTAGAGTGTACATCCTCGGCTGGTGTAGTCCTGAGTGAACCGGCCTGCTATGCGTGTAGGCTCGAAAGTGTTAAAGGCCCACAGTACAGCAGAATGCTTCAAAATGCTTGAATTAGAGGCTTAATCTGTGTACCGCAATGAAATGAAAGCTATGAAATGAATTAAATCTTAACATAAAATGATTTCATTCCGTATACATTAGTATAATTTTTGCTTGACATTATCGGAGTGATGGTTATCCATAACTCAGTTTCACAAAGTATATTAATTTATGCAAAATGAAGTCTATATTAAAGGCGCATATATTCACACCAGAAAGCCTGTAAATAAAGTTGTTAAAATTGTATACTTTTAGATGCTTAAATTGTATGACTAGATGTAGTGAAACGAAATAAATCTTAAGATATGATAATTTTATTCAATATAAATTAATATTTTTTCAGTCGTGAAATTGAATTAGAGGTATGAGTCCCTATTTCAAATTCACAACAAAAAGAATTATATTAATTTATATGAAATAATTATGACGTTACAACAGTCATGACAGATTGGATCCATTTCATGGAAGAGCAGATGAGATTCATGGATAACATACCTCGCATAATGGATGGTCCACTTCAGACTGGCCTGACATAATGTCAAATAAATAACTTGTTACCTGAAAGTAGAAACAAAGTCATACAGCATAGGTGTGTGGATTTAACGACTGGATAAGAGTCCAGGCTGGTACATGTAATTTATACTTTTATATTGCGATATTAATATTCAACAGAGATTTACCAAATGACAATTTTTTCACCCTCGTTACAGAGAGGAAAGAGCTAGGACATCGCATATGGAACAGTCTGTCTATCTGATACTAAATCTGGTAAAACCCTGATCTGATTTTGCCAAGATATTAATACAAGAATAGGCGATTACATGTTTAAATCGTACATCGCGATTATTTTTTTAATCGTGAATTTACATGATTAAAATTCATATAATCGAATAATCGTGAGTAATTTGTACTCCATAAAATATTTCAATTTCAGCCTTCTAATTACTTTATAATGAGATTGGTCACAAAAATTGACATTTTGCTTAGTGAGTGTATGTCCATGTGCAGGCTATGAGTAGACTATTTTTGAAAATGTATCATTGGGATGACTGGCTCGAGAACCGAGCCAGGCATTCCAGTGGTACATTTTCCAAAATAGTCTTCTCTTGGCCTGCAAATGGACTTTTACTAAACACCATTGCAGCTTTCATCACAGATACTATATGCTTTTGTTGTTACTGAGGTATGTTTTGGTAATTCATAGGTTTGTACCTAAACCGATTAATCACGATCATTCTTAAACCATCAATCGTGATCACTCAAAGCAATAATCACACAATCCTAGTGCTACAGTCTTTGGCTAAGATCATGTAGATCAGTGAGCAATACATAAGCCTAATGAGTTACAGGTACATAGTACTATATAACATCCTGGCCAGCTCCGAAGACAGTTCAAGATAAGATTGATGCTTGTCACGGCAGACACCTTCGCACTATAACACAACATCGCAGATAGTATAATCTCCAACGATGTCCTATACACTTCAAATGTTAGTGAAGGTAGGCCAACAAAAATACATGCAGTCTATGTTTGGCCATGTTCCGCGAATGCCACAAGACACCCTTGCAAAGAAAGACTTGGAATTTGGTGTAATCGGTGCTAACATCTATGAAGCTTGTACGTAGAGGACACCACTGCTCAAACCTGCTACATGTACATTAAGTGTGCTGTGGACTTATCTGAAAGAAGCCAGACTGGGTACACTGAGGACCCAGACGAACCTGAGGGCTTTGGCTGAGGACAAGAAACTGTGGCAAATTCACCTTTCCAGAGTAACAGTCATTCATCTGACCTCGTATGACGTCATAATCAGCTCAGCACAAGTATGATGACGTCACAATCATTACATCACAAAGGGTTCCATATAGACTGTCATAAAATCTCAAACAGTCTGACATGTTGTATGAATTGTATGTCTTTGTAATTCTATTTGTAATGCTATTTAATAAACATGCTGTTGAATAGTTTGAAACTAATTTGGCTGGGCGCTGTTGCTGCCTTAGGCAGCAATAGCACCCAGTCAAATAAATTTCAAAATATTCAACAGTTTACCTGTGTAGTTTTTTTTGGAAATTGATAGTCAGGGTGTTTAGAGATCGATCGATCCTAACACAAGCGATGTGTGGGTGGAGCTTAGCTAGAGATGGGCGGGACATAGCTAAAACCGGAAAGGTCAATTTAAGGAGGACTGATAACAGCTGCAATGTTTTCAAACTACTGCAACCGCACCACACAGTCATTACATTCCTGCATGATTATGAAAAACCCCGGAACTTCTAATCATGAACTATATGTTTCTCCTACTGCATTATGGATAAGTAATCTTTTAACTAAAAACATGCTAAAACTAATCAAAAGCCAAAAATATACATTAAGGGCAAACCTTCAAAGGCTTGTTTACATTTAGGCCCAATTCACCTTCCCAGAGTACCCACCCATCATATGACGTCATAATGAACTGCGTGATGTGTACAATGACATCACAATGAATGACGTCATGAATGACGTCGATAAGCACGTCACGAACGCATATTTGAAGACGGTCTATGCGTTGTTGTAAAAAAATTGTTTGCTTTTACCATTTAATAAGTATTCTGTTGAATATTTTGAAACTAATTTGACTGGGCCATAGGCAGCAACAGCACCCAGTCAAATTACATGTAGTTACAAAATATTCAAGTTTCCCTGTATAGTTTTCAAGAAATTGATAGCTAGAGCATTTGGACATCGATCAATCCCAACACGGCGAGGTGTGGGTGGAGCTTAGCTAGTGATGGGCGGAGCTTAGCTAGTAATGGAAAGGTCCATTGCCATAAATAACTAACTACACTGTACTTCGAATCTATTGGAAAGGCCAATTAACCCTTTCACGATGAGTCCCCCAAAAACGGCCTCTGTAGTGGTCTTAGGAATGTCCATTTGCAGGCCAAAAGAAGACTATTTTTGAAAATGCCCCACTGGAATGCCTGGCTCGATAAACGAGCCAGTCATTCCAGGGATAAATTTTCAAAAATAGTCTTCGCTTGGTCGGCAAATGGGCATTCAACAAGTTTTTTTGAATAAACTTAGTCTTTAAAGTGTTAAACATGGAAGTATAAAGCTTTTGAGGCTAACACAGGCGTGAGAAGATAAACACGGCACAGAAATTTATGATAAATTATAATTATGTCATTGAGATAACAGGAATAGGTAAAGGATGAAGGAACTGAATTTTTATACATTCGCAATTAAAGACTTTCTTCATATTCATTTTAAAGACATAATGGAGGAATCCAGTTTATCTATCAATCATATGATGTCATAATCATCTACATGTATGTGACGTGTAGGATGACATGATAATCAATTATGTCATGAATGACGCAGATAGGTTCATTCATTAATTTGATTATTGGGATAAAAGGCCAAGTACAACTGGGTATCATCCGCATAAAAATGATAATCGATTACGCGCTTTTGCAATAGGCGACCTAGGGGTGCTGTGTAAGTTGTAAACAGCACGGGTCCCGGGACAGATCCCTGAGGAACACCAGAGGGCAGTTCACGCTCAGATGACCTGGCATCATCTACAGTAATGGTCTGATGACGACACTTGAGGTATGATGTAAACCATGCAAGAGCGGTGCCGGTCCATGACATTGTGGTCGATCGTATCAAAGTCAGCAGATAGATCAAGGAGCACCAGTAATACACACATGCGATTATCCACGGAGCATAGTATGTCATTTTGCACACAAAGTAAGGCAGTTTCTGTGCTGTGAAGTTTTCGATACACACTTTGGTATGGTTCAAGAAGATTGTTTGTTTCCAGGTGTTCCTTAAGTCGGTCAGCTACAATCTTTTCCAAAACTTTTGAAATATAGGAGCGATTTGACACCGGACGATAGTTTCCAAGTACATTTGGGTCTAGAGATGTTTTTTTCAACAAAGGTGTTACATTAGCAGATTTAAATTCGTCAGGTACAGATCCACTTTCCAAGGACATGTTAATAATTTTAGTTATGAAAGGCAACACTTCGTCACTGCAGCTTTTCAGCAAGTGGGTGGGAACTGGATCTAATGCACAAGACTTAGTCAGAGATCGCTTGATTAATGTCAACACCTCGTCCTCAGATGTTGGTCTAAACTGCGTCATGGAGTATTCTGATGTCAATGTAATGTTATCACTGTCCTACGTAACCTGTATGTGTCAGAATATTACTGCGAATCACTGCAATTTTTTCTAAGAAGAAATTAGCAAAGCTGTCCGCCAGTTCGACTGAATTGTTGTGCTGTGGTAAACTATTTCCTCCACTGTCCTTATGAAGCAGCCTGTTGAAGATTGAATATAGTTTTATCTGATCATTTGCAATATCAGATACTAATTCAGAGTAATAAATGTGCTTTGCCCTAGGGATCATGTTGTTGATGCCACAGCGTTGATCACCATATTCTTGAAGATGCACTTGTAACTGAGTTTTCCGAGCAAGGCATTCGCGTTTTCGGCACAACAATTTAGCTTGCTTAATTTCACTATTGTACCGCGGAGAGTGAGGACAAACGACGATGACCTTACTCTTGAGTGGTGCATGTTTGTCCATGATGCATCGGAGGTCATTATCGTACTGCCTGATCAATTGTGACAGTTCATCTGATGGGTTCATGTACATGCTAGATGACTGAATGTCAGTTCGAATTGACTGGATAGGTGGTGAACGCAAGTTATTGTATGTAATGACCTTCAACAGAGGTTTGACAAGAGACAAATCGAATATACATGTAATAAATGCATGATCAGAAGCTAGTGAACCACAGTCGACATTGACATTACTGATGAGTGATTCATTGGATCGGGTTATTATGAGGTCAAGTAAGTGCCCTTTAATGTGTGTGGGGCTTTTAACATGCTGTTCTAAGTTGGATGATGCTAAGAGTTTGTAAAACTGATGCATTATGATCGCCGATTTTCTCCATATGAACAATAAAATCACCAATTATTAGTGGATTACCAGTACTGAGAGTGCATTGATTGAATAGCAGTGATAGTTCATTGAAAACCTGTCATATATGTAGGTGGATTATGTTTCTTTGACAGTGTGGGCCGATATAACACTATGACTCTGAATTTCAAATTCTATGTTCTCAAATGTGTGGTACGACGGTGACTTAATAACATTGAGACTAAGAGTCTTTGTATAGCACACCTACCCTGCCCCATTTCCTGGATGGTCATGGGATTTGTTTGAGTAGGTATCCGTCGGGTGTACATGTAAGCTCACCGATTGTAATGGTGTCCCCATTAGCCTTTAACCACGTTTCTGTTAATGCTACAATGTCGGTCTTTCGCAAGCACGTAATCCACAATACTAATGGTTTTGTTACATACATGTCTATAATGTATTCTAGCATTTAATAAGCCACCTTTAAACATATCTTGTTGGCAGGAACTAGAAAAACTTTGAGAATCAGGAGTTTCTGATACCAGGGTAACATGGATGAGTTTATTTAGACACCCCCCTCTCCCTTGGCTTTATCGTGGAATGGACCTTTCCATTTTTAGCCATGCCCCGCCCATCACTAGCTACGCTCCACCCACACCTCGCCGTGTTAGGATTGATCGATCCCTGAATGCCATAGCTATCAATTTCCTGAAAACTATACAGGGAAGCTGTTGAATAATTTGTAACTAATTAGACTGGGTGCTGTTGCTGCCATAGGCAGCAACAGCGCCCAGTCAAATTAGTGTCAAAATATTCAACAGAATATTTATGAAATAGTAAAAGCAAACAATTTGTACAACAGCCCATAGACCGTCATCAAATATGCGTTCGTGACGTACTTATCGACGTCATTCATGACATCATTCATGATGTCATTCATTATGATGTCATTGTACACACCACGCAGTTCATTATGACGTCATATGATGGGTGGGTACTCTGGAAAGGTGAATTGTGTAACTCGCGTAGATATCGCCCATTGCTTGTGCCTGCCAGCTCTACAACCACGTCATGTAGGTTGAGTAGTGCTTATGCCATGTTTCCGAAGAATGTCTAGTACGACTTTGTCCAGTTTGATTAACTGACTGTTATTGCATTGTGCCAGGTGAATTGTTCTCAATTCGGCCAGTGAGTACGTGATCATTGTCCTGAGCTGTAAACAGCCCACTATTGTCCTGCTGACTGAACTCTGCTCACTATAATCGAGGCGAACTAATGGCCGACACAATATAGACTTTGGCGTCACTAAATTAAAACTGAATTCACTTGTAATGAAATAGTTCGAGGATAAAAAGTAAAACTGATATAACCAAAGATGCTTATAGTACATATAATGTGGGGATTGCACACATGTTACCAGATGTACCAGAGTCTTATGGGTTCTTGACTTATTGATGGGCAAACTTGGCCAAAAGACGAGATATTTAGCTTTTATCGCATACTTTTGTAATACAATATAACATAGTTAAATACTAAATATTCACTCAAAACCGAATGCTTGGATTAGAAGAACATGGTAAAAGCATGCCAAAACCGAAAATGAAGGAAAATTAATCAAAAACTTAAAATATTAATGAAAAAACATGAAAACCGTTTAACACACACCAGCCAAAAGCAATAAACGTTACAATATTATCATGCATCTATATTCATGACAAACTGATTGAGAATAAAGTGGAAATAATCTCAAGTTTAGAAACAAGGTGAATATTAATGTTACCTTCATTGTCCGGGACAGAGAGTCACAATCTGTTTCCTTAGAAACAAAATTATGGAAGTGCATTGGCGTACATGTATGTACATGTATACAATGTAGGGAGACCTCAATAACGCATGTGTCCTAATTCAGCTTTCCAGAGTACCCACCCATCATAATGAACTGTGTGGCGTGTAGAATGACATCATAATGAATGACATCATGAATGACGTCGATAAGTACGTCACGAACGCATATTTGAGTTGTTGTACAAATTGTTTGGGTTTACTACCGTGATTTCTCGACTAAAGGCCGCCCTCGAATATAGAACGCTGTCCCAAATTTGACCAAAATCCGCCCAAAAAACTTGTATTCAAGTATAAGATGCTGTTAAATTTAGAAAAACGTACAAATGTACCTTTAAAAAATCGAAAATTGGTATAAAAAAATTACCATGACTCAGCGCTACATGTATGTTTAATGCATGACTAAAAATTATCATGGTGGAAAAGAAATTATTAAATAGGACCGGCTAAATATCGTGTATCTTCAATAAAGATCGTTTATTACATCAAAATCAATCCATTTTTGGCATAAAATGTCTCCTTGAAAATATAGAAATCATGTGACAGAAATAGAAAGTAATGGCTCTTTTGCGTTTGGAGGCGCTGTGTGATCCTATGCGCTAACGGGACTTGTTATCTGGCTCTTTTGCAATTGGAGGCGCTGTGTAATCTTATGCGCTAACGGGAGTTGGTTATCAAATGATAGTTCCTATTGCGCAATGATGATATACACATGTATATATGTATAGCAATTTCCGAGTCCAGAATATTTATATCCGAGTACTCGCTCTAATTAGAATAAAGATCTTTTGCGATTGGAGGCGAATCACGTGATTTATACATGTATCTTTTCTCGACACCATTTTATGTCAAATTCAGGCTTAATTTTGATGTAATAAGTGATATTTATTAAACAATAAGCAATATTTAGGCACCCCAATTTAATAATTTCACTTCCGCTTGGTGTTTTTTGGAGTATTTATTATCTAGGGTAGCATTTAGTTCAATTTCCGTGGTATAATCTTTGACATTTTAAGAAAAATTTCGACCCAAAAATGTGCTCAAGCATTGTTCTCAATTATAGGACGCATCTCCCCCCCCCCCCCCCCCCCTTTATACATGTAATTTGACCAAAAAAATGCGTCCTTTAGTCGAATTTTTACGGTATTTAATAAATATTCTATTTTGAAACTAATTTGCTGCGCCCAGTCAAATTAGTTACAAAATATTCAACAGCTTCCTTGTATAGTTTTCAGGAAATTGATAGCTAGGGCATTTGGGGATCGATCAATCCCAACACAGCGAGGTGTGGGTGGAGCTTAACTAGTGATGGGCGGGGCATAGCTAAAAATGGAAAGGCCCATTAATTCCTATTGTGTCAAGAGTGACTTCAAGCGCTCGGAATACACGTACTCAAATTTCGAATTTTTGCGCAGTGCTACATGCACATGTATCTTCATTTACAGGTCAAGAGAAGACTATTTTGCAAATTTAACACTGGAATTTACAAAAAAAAACGTTTTCTGTTGTCCTGCACATGGATTTCTCAGAGGCCGTTTTAACCAGCTTGACCAGCAAAGCACTGGCGGTCATTGGTCAAGAACATCCTAATTATTGCTTAGGCAGTGTCTATTTGCAGACCAAGTGAATACATACTTTTGGAAAATTTACCAATGGAATGACTGGCTCAAAGCCAGTCATTCCAGTATTAAATTTTCAAAAATAGTACATGTATTTTCTTGGCCTGATATTTGAATATTTCACAAGACCTATGTAGAGGTCGTTTTTGCAGTATTAATGTTGATGTAGGGCTAAACGATCTAACAAAAAGATAGTTGGCGATGTGCCTGACATGCCTGAACGTGTGGTAATCCATGCATGAATGCATTGTAATGTCGATATATAGATGCAGGAATAAGGCCATAAATAAAGTTTGGTGACCATGGTCTTGACGGTTTAGTTGCAGCAAGCTAAACTCATACCTTAACCCGAAAGGGCAAATCTGGTATTCTGCAAATACAGGTCAGAATGATACAACGTATGAAGCCATTGTATGTTCAACGATACAGATACAGTAATAAAGCTACATGTAGTCATTCCATTGCCTAATTTTCAAAAATACACGTAATCTTCTCTTGGTCATATTATTCTGCAAATAGAGATTTATCGAGGCCACTCACTGCAAATGCATTTGTGGCCAATTTGAGTGTTACAGGGAGAAGAAAACGTTTCATGTAGCACAGACACAATGACAGATAGAGAGAAGTCAGTCAACCGCATACAAGCACCAACAATGCAAAGGGAAATTACGAATATGTGTATTAGGAATGTTTCAAATGAACAATATATATCTATATACAATGTATGTACATGTAATGAAATATTTTTGATAATTTACCATAGACAACGGATTTCAGTAACATTCCTGTCACAATTACATACTCATGTACGTTACAGGTATAATTAACCAGGTACAATGTAACTAAATTAACAATGTTCAAAAGTCTGTAGCCAAAAATATCTACAAGGGTTAAAGAAAATTTCAATCAAGTATCAATCATATTGACGGGTAGCTGTCACGAAAATCAAACGTCTGTCACTAGTGTACATGTATGTGTACGAATTAATGGCTTTGATGAATTTACAATTTAATAAACATTCCGTGGAATATTTTGAAACTAATTTAGGTGGGAGCTGGTTCAGTAAAAAGCAGCAACGTTCCAAATCAAATTGCATGTACATGCAGTTTTAACCATTAGCACTCTGATGTCAATATCAGGGCTGGGGTCAAATACTTTCAAAAGTATTTAAATACAAATACAAATACTTTGAGATTCTTCAAATACAAATACTTGCTTTTTGCAAAGTATTTAAATACAGTACAAATAAAAATACTTATGGTAAATATTTGAAATACTTCTCAAATACTCCTCACATATCTTATAGAAGACCAACGTATGGTACAGATGTAACTCTAGTGATAGACAGCCAGACCCTCAAATTCACATGAGCACAGAGAATCATAGATACCAAACTAAGGCTGCCAAATGAAACCAGTATCTTATTTTTGACATATTTGTGGATGAAATTAAAAGTATACCATATCTAGGGTCACGTTTGACGGGTTAAGCATGGTTACATGTAGATATAGTTGACTAAATC
The DNA here is from genome assembly GCA_034401795.1 of Chaetoderma sp. LZ-2023a. Classification (NCBI taxonomy): domain Eukaryota; kingdom Metazoa; phylum Mollusca; class Caudofoveata; order Chaetodermatida; family Chaetodermatidae; genus Chaetoderma; species Chaetoderma sp. LZ-2023a. The sequence goes on from CM067359.1 coordinate 37,023,863, forward strand.
ACAGCCAAAGTTTGGAATAGTAAACTGGCTAGTAAAGTTAGTCAACCAGCATCATGAATGGCTAATGCAAAATTATATCAAATTGAAAATGGCAGATAACCTTCGCATTCTACATTTAAATGCACATAAACATGTAAATATTTCAATATCTAATTTAAGTTTGATGAAATTATACTTTCCAGATGCACGGCAATGTTCTCAAGGCCTATTCCATTCCCACTGTATCGCAGATGGACACTGTTAGACGCTTTAGCATGCTACATGTAACACTCATTATCAGAGCATCATAGCCCACAAAATAATTAATAAATTCTTGCTTTGCTGGTGAGGCTTTCATCATTGTGGGGTTTTGTCTAACTGAAAATTGTAGTTGCAAAATTAAAATTCCTATGGGAGAGTATAGAGAATACATATTGATACAAAATCATGTGATTATTTTAAAAACAATTTGGCTGAGAGTTGTTGCTGCCTATGACTATAACACGCCTTACCAGTCAAATTATTTTTAAAACACATTAATTTCGTATATATTACCTTTGAAACCAGGTTTCTTAACCCTTTCACTGACAAATCCCTGAAAAAGTAAATTCTTTATGATTAAAACTTATTCTGTTGAATATTTTGAAATTCATTTGACTGGAAGAATTAATTTCAAAATATTCAAGAGTTTTTCTACAGGGTTACCTTCAAAATGAGAAATGGGGAATTCATCATTGAAAGAGTTAAAGTTGAGACAGAAATGAAATAACATTAAACAAGGTTTATTGATTTTGTTTATTTATTTAGATTCTTGCTGATTATTCTTAAGATTATCTCATATAAAAACTGTCATTCAGATTGTTGCCAAAGATATTCCGATCTTTATTTAATTTGAAAACCAATCCTGCTGCTGTTTAAGAAAAGCAATAATATTTCCAAAATGTTCACCAGTATATCTTCTACAATTAATGTTTAAACATTAGTATGAAAAGGGATAATTAACCGCCATCTAAATGAATGCTATGAATATAAAATTCATGATGAAAATGGTTAACACTCTGGTATAGAGTCATGCAAGCTAGTACAATGGAGGTGTTATTAATACCTGACCAGCTCTACTTCAGTTGCTTTGAAATGAGATAATTGCCCAATCAATTGCTGATAAGACATGTGAGATTTTGACTAGCTAAACTTGTTTCTTACTCGGAATCAATTATCTATCACAGGTTTATGCTGTTAACCCAAACTGGTCTCTGCATTGATCTTGAGTATTGCCCATTTACAAACCAAGAGAAGACTATTTTTTAAACTTTACTACTGGAATGACTGACTGGCTTTATAAGCAAACTAGTCATTCCAGTGGACTGGGATATATTTTGAAACAAGGTTTTTAATATTTTGGTATGAATGGGATAGCAGGACTTATTTATTTTATTTATTTATTTAGATATGCTAAAACTGACTCAAAGTTGTTTTTGGAAACACTTATAAATCAAATTATACACAAAAATATTCAGAGCTTTTATTTTATTTGTAAGTTTCTGAAATTTCAGATTCCTAAGTTTCATTTCTTTTCACATGACAACTGGTCTTCATATTGAAAAGCAAAACCGGTAGGCTGCTGCTGTTTAAGAAAACAACACTATTTCCAACATCTACATGATCCCTTCTACAAATTTTAATCATTTGACATAAGTGCTTAAGAAAGGGTAATTAATCTCACTGACACCCACTCTAAATGAATGATTTGAATATAAAATTCATTGTGAGAAGGGTTAAGACTCTGGTATGAGTCCTGTCAGCTAGCATAATGGAGGTGTTTGTTAAGTGTATAACCTGACCAGCTCTACCTAGCTTGCTTTGAAAGGTGATAATTGCCCCATTCTACTACATAAGAATTTGAGAATTAAAATGGCTATACAAGACTCAGACAGTATGATGGAGTTAGAGGGCAGTACAGTACTATACATTGCCTGAGGAATTGTGCTGTAACAACAAGCAAAGGTCATTTCATTCTATATATGCATTGATAAAACACAGACAATGATGTGAATATTTTGAAAACCATGTGACTGAAAATTATTGCTGCCTAAGACCACAACACATTCAGCTAAATTATTTTCAAAATGTTCTAAAGATTTCATTTCCATCTTCTTTAAAACCAGGCTGATTAAAACTGAGGATAACATGTGTGAAATGTATGAAAGATAGTTTCAAGGCAGTTTGCAAAGTTCTATTTATAAAAGGATTAGCTCTATATTGGGGTATATTTTTAACACTGAAGCCCTAGCGACTATATTTCAAGACAACCATACTGGTGATTACTTCGACAATGATTTCACTGGAGGTTGTTGCTTCTTAAAGCAGCAACTGTAACAGTCAAATTAATTTTAAAATATTCAACATATGTAGTATGACATGCAAAGAGTTACAGACTGAGAAGATTTGAGAAATCTGGATTAAATTTTAATTTGCACTGCATGTACAATTGAATGTAGGAATTTATCAGAAATTGACAGAGAAGTATTTTGAAAAGTATTTGAAAAACTCAAATACACTGACAATGTATTTAAATACAAATAGAAATACTTTTGCCTTAAATACTTTTCAAATACAAATACTTTCAAACATCTGAAAAATGTATTTAAATTACTTCAAATACAAATACTTTTGTATTTGACCCCAACCCTGGTCAATATTCTACCTTTCACTGTGTCAATAACAAAGAAACTGGTATACATTTTTCAACAATTGTAATGGACATTGTTGACAGCACCATCTTCCACCATATTTGTTGAAAAATTAACACCAATTCATCTGTTAATTTAATATAAAAATTTTAAATGTTGACATCAGAGTGGTAAGGGTTAAAATATTCAACAACTTACCTGTATAGTTACCATGAAATTTAGATTCTGTGAGTTCATGTTTCAAAGTTTCAAATCATAGCTAGAAATGTATCCCTCAAGCAGAATAAGGTGGGCGATGGCTACAACATAATCACTAGGGTTAATGGAATGAACTAATCACTAGTGATAGGACAATTGCCAGACATACTATTAATTTATCCCATTAATTCTCAAACCAGTTTAAGAAAATGTCAATTTTCTCATAGAAAATGCCAATTTGGAGACAAAGAGAATTTTTTTAGAAAACTTACCACTGGAATGACTGGCTCCTGCATTGGTCTTGAGAAATGTTCATTTATAGACCAAGATTTAGAAGACTATTTTTGAAAACTTGCCATGGGAATGACTGGCTTGATAACCCAGTCAGTTATTCTAGTGATAAATATTCTGAAATACATGTAACATCAAATGCAAATGGATATTTTCGATTAGAAAACTGAAATTTTCTTGAACAAATTCGAGAGTTAAAAAGTTACTAACTAATTAATGCAATAAGCACAGCCATTAGTGCTAGCAATCATAATAAACATACCTTCATTCTTAGACTAAGATTCTCCATACTTCCGGCACTTGTCTCCCCGAGTAATGTGAAGCCATTACCACCATCCTCTAGTGACACACATCTGAAAACACATTATACCAAGGATAAAATGTCAGAAGTTTTAGCCATTTTTAAAACCCGAAAATGGTCAAATTTGGTCCAGAAATAATTTATATTTTCTTATAGAAAATGTCTATTGACAGAGTAAAAAAGAATTTTTTATTAAACTTCTCTGTCTGCAAATACACATTCCATAAGACCACTGTAAAAGCCAGTTTTTACCTGCATGGACATTAACCCTTTAACACTCATATCAGCCAAAATCGCCTTCTGCAGTGGTCTAAACGAAATTTATTCATGAAAATTTCAATTTTCTCAGTAGAAATTGTCCATCTGCATGCAGACCAAGAACCCTATTTTTGAAAATTTACCGCTGGAATGACTGGCTCGATAACCGAGCCAGTCATTCCAGTGGTAAATTTTCAAAAAGGTCTTCTCTTGTCCTGCAAATGGATATTTTCTAAGATAAAATTGAAATTATTTTGAACAAATCTGACCATGAAATGGTTAAAATAACTGTGTTGCTGAAGGACCTTGCTGTCATACACAGCACTAAGGTTTATTGTTTTCCAAATTATACCAGTTCTCACACAAGCTATCTACCTAATCACCAGAGAAAGTAGAATTGCCTTGGCACTAGACCAGAGGCCGTATACACAAAGGTTACTTACATGTAAGTATGAAAAACATGTAAATAGGTTGCTACTGTAGATGAATAATTCATGAATCCATTTCCTCAATCAATCATACATGTATGATGTCATAGTCAACCACGTGACGTGTAGGCCGACGTCATAATCATGACATCATGAATGACTTGAAATAGTCTGACTTTAACGCTTAATAGTCCGACCCGTTGTATGAATTGTATGTCTTTACCATTTAATAAAATTCTGTTGAATATTTCGAAACTAATTTGATTGGCCACTGTTGCTGCCTATCACCCACTCAAATTAGTTTCAAAATATTCTACAGCTTACCTGTATAGTTTTCTGGAAATCGAGTAAGGGAGTTCAGGGATCGATCGATTTCAACACAATTCCAAGACGAGTTAGGTGTGGGTGTAGCTTAGCTAGAGATGGGCGTGGCAGCTAAGAGGGTGTGAAAGTTATGCACGCTTTATGACTACGGACCTTATTGGCTAACGCCGGGGTTACATTTTACGATTTTTCGCTAAGATAGGGTCACGGCCCGGCTCAGTAAGCAAAATCCTAGGAAAACTCTAGTCTGGCTGTATTGTGTATATGCTTCTACGGTATGGTCAGGGAACGATTTTGGAAGGTTTAAGCAAAGCAAAATGACCATAGACAAATCAGGAAAGTTTTAACATGGCAAGAATTTGTTGTGAGGCTGTCACCTATAAAATGAGATCTGAATAAAATTGTATCAAGCAGTAATGAAATCATGCGTGTACCTGGATTACGACTGCTATGGTTGTTCCGTTCAACTCACGTTCAACCTTGCGCATACTCATTAATTGCCAGAAGTTGATGTAAATGTATATGCTTTTTAGTAGTCACATAACAATTATTTTAAGTACTAAATGCTGCAATACCACCGTATGGTAGTCGTAATATGTACTGGGTTTCTGATTCTAAATCAGGGTTACTGACATACCAAGGCATGTCTACAATTATCTAGGAGCCGGGAAGTGACTGCATCTTAGCGAAAAATTGTAATATGTAATCACAGCCTTATGGACCTATTCACATCAGGTTCATACTCTGCTATATATTACATACATTCAAGTACATTGTAGCATGACATGTTTACCTGATTGGCGGCACATGATACTGTCTCCTAGGTGATATGTCTTGGTCAGAGCCCACCTGAAGCATTAATTAATACAAATTATGTACATGGACAGGTCAAATACAACGTACTTACATGTACAATGTAAGACACATGTGCAGGTCAAATACACTACAGTCCACCGTGTCTTAAATTGACATACATGTATTAACCATTTAACACGTAAATTTGTTCAGGAAATTTCAGTTTTTTTAATAGAGAATGTTTATTTGCAGACCAAACAATAATTTTTGAAAATTTATCACTGGAAAGACTGGCTCGGTTACCAAGCCAGTCATTCCAGTGAAAAATTTACCAAATTACTCTTCTTGGTCTGCAAATGGGCATTTCACGTGACCACTGCAGAAGTCTTTTTATACAAATGTACGGTTTGAGTTTTAACCCTTTAATGGTCATACCGGCCAAAACCGGCCTCTGCTATGGTCTTATGGAATGTTCATTTACAGGTCGAGAGAATACAATTTTTGAAAATTTACCACTGGAATGACTGGCTCGATAACCGAGCCTAGTGATAAATGTTCAAAAATTGTATTCTCTTGGCTTGTAATTGGACATTCAGCAAAAAGATATTTAAATTTTCTTGACCAAACTTGACCAGTAAAGGGTTAAGAAGCACAAAGAGCATCAACTGGTTGACCACAACACTTTCATGGTGAAGCCAGCCAAAACCGCTCTCTGCAGTGGTATTGAGAAATATCCATTTTAAGGCCAAGAGAAAAACAATTTTTTTAATTTTATGACTGATTGACTGAGTCGATAACAGCGCCAGTTATTCCAGTAGTAAATTTTCAAATATAATTTTCTCTGGGCGTGCAGATGGACATTCAATAAGCAAATACTTGAATTTTTTTACCAAATTCAAGAAACAAAATGGGTAATTAGACGCACGTAGAGCTCTAACAGAGGGAATTTCTTTGGCCAGTGACATGATCGTGGATTCCGTTTAAAGCCTATGTATGGGCAAAGGTTCTTAATTATTAGGGTCCAAATTAATTTTTCCAAGGTTCCTTGAAAAAGTATAAGCCTCGTGAACATATAGAAGCTAGTATGAAGTAACTAGATACTTTTTCTCAAGGAAAAAATTAGAATCTCCTTGCTTTCATTTTGGTATACTTTTAAAACCTTCAGTTGAAATTATGATATCCTTTCTGGTTGACGGAAAATTGGCAAAAAGGCGTTATGTATGGGACATATCTGTGTTATTTTTGAGGAAATTATCATTCTAAGATGAACTTCTGAGCTACGTACATTCTAGGGAGATCTCAGGAAGGAAGAAAATGTATACAGCATATCAATAAATAGGCATGTTTATTTTTCTGTAGCGTGTTACAGGCCCTTCATTTCGAATTTCATATTATTTTGAAACACCCCATTTACATTTGACAAGTGTAACATCAGTCAGTTTCGGAATTTCAGTGTGCTGGCAATTTTGATTGAGGCCATTGGTACATGTAAAATACCATGAGGCCACTAAACAGTACTGGCACGTTCAGCATCAGAATTTCGACGCGAATCCATTCTTATTAAGATTCGCCCGTTGTATTTTCACGAGCGGGAATTCAAAGGTAATTTGATAAATTAGGCAAAAAACTTAATACAATTCAAAATCTTATTAGCAGACAATTAACCCTTTATTGGCCAGGGCATTCAAAACCAGTTCCTTTAGAGGTCTTGAGGAATGTCCATTTGCAGGTCATTAGACATGACAGAAAAGATTATTTTTTAAATTTTATCACTGGAATGACTGACTCTGAAACAGAGCCATTCCAGTGGTAAATTTTCAAAAATAGTTTTCTCTTGGCCAACAAATGGACATTCACTGAGCAAAGGTTTCAATCTTCTTGAAGAATCCTGAACATTAGTGTTAACAGCAAATAACACGTAATTCAAAACAAATTCTATGGATTCTCCTAGTGATGTATGGTGAAGATACATGTGGATTCTCCCAGATCTTCATGAAACTCTGGCCATGATGTGTGAATGCTGGATGAATCGATTAGTCACTCACCAGTTGAAGTAGGCAGATCTTAGACAATTACTGTGAGAAAGATTGGCATTACTGCCATATTTATAGGCACATAAAATTAGATGATTCCAAACACAGTCATGCCAGTGCCCAAATAGCATTACTCCTGACACAGAAAGTAAATGGACAAAGTAAATACAGTACATGTACATACCGTATATCGCCTAATAATAACCGGATCCTTAATAGAAGTCGCATGCTAATTTCTTAGCAGTTTTAAAACCGCAAATGTATCTACATGTAATAGTAGAAGTCGCATCCAAATTTCAGCCGTTTGTGTAAATAAATAAAGTTTTGTGAGTTAAATAACTTATAAATGATAAATAGAATGAGATTTGAAATGAAATTTTGCAATAACCCCTTCACGGAAATACCATCCAAATTATGGCACTTCCTTGTATGATACAACCATCACGGAAAAGTTATTTTGACTGAAAAATGTTGTTGCCTAGCAAAATTAATTTCAAAAAATTAAATCTAAATCACAGATTTAGATTTTCATGACAAACCATGACCATTAACCCTTTCACCAACAAATCACAGAAAAAGTAAATTCTTTACAATATAAAACTTATTCCGTTCAATGTTTTGAAATAGCATGCAATTTGACTTGGCAATGGCTTCCAATCCAATCATTTCAAAATATTCAACAGTTTTCCTCTATGGTTACCTTGAAAATGAGATATATGAAATCCATCAGTGAAAGGGTTAAAATATTAACCCTTACCACTCTGATGTCCAATTTTTTAATTTTCAAATTAAATTAAAAGATGAGCTGGTGTACCTTTTCCAACAAATGTGGTGGAAGATGACAGCAACATCGTCCACCAAAATTGTTAAAAAACGTACACCAGTTTCTTTGCTATTGAGACGGTAAAAGATAGAATATTGACATCAGTGTGGTATGGGTTAAGTGACCATACACTGTATGTAATGTACATGTATTAGGTGGATAACAATGTGAAAACAACAAGAAACCCGACTCACAGCTTGCTGGATGAGATCAACTGTATCATCAGAATTGTGGCTAGTACTGCTGACCGGTGCTACGGACAGTAACATAACAGGAAAAACCTCAAGAATATTATTTAATATTTTAAGTGTTAAAAAATTGGAATTATTTTGGTTTTCGTGTAGGTGACTAATAACATCAATTACCTAAGAAATTAAAGTTTCATATTGCTTACAAGAGGCCCAAGGGCATGTGGCGCTTACCTGGACCATTAGCATTTGAACCATTTGCTTTTAAATAGATATGATGGCTAATTTTCGGAAAATCCAAGATGGCCACCCAAAAAATTGACCAATCAAAATTCTGAATAAACATTCTAGTCTACCTTGATAGGGTCGCTCTAGCCAAATTTGGTTGAAATATGTCAAGCAACTAAGGACATGCAGCGTTTTGATAATATCTGGTAAATTTCTCATAAAATCTCAGATTTTCACGCAAAAAATTAATGAATCAAAATTGTGAACGGAAGTTATGGAGCATACGACCATTGGGTCCTTTCAGCCAAATTTGGTTGAAATTGCTCAGAATGGTAAGAAGCAATTTGACAATTTCTGGTACACTTTTCATAAAATATAAGATTTTCACCCAAAAAATTGATGAATCAAAATTCTGCATGGCTTTCTGGAACCTACGACAATAGGGTCCATTCAGCCAAATTTGGTTGAAATCGCTGAGAATGGCATGGAGAAGTAGCATTTTGACAGTTTCCGGTAAATTTTTAATAAAATCTAAGATTTTAACCCAAGAAATTGATGAATCAAAATTCTGAATAGATGTTCTGGAGCCTATAACCATAGGATCCTTCCAGCCAAATTTGGTTGAAATCGGCCTAGAATTGGCTAGTGGTTAATGAGGAGTAGTGTCTTAAAGCAAAGGTTGATGGATGACGGACGGACACCATGGCATAAACTTACTTGGCCATAAAAATTATGTAAAGATTACATTGATAGTCTGTGTTGTACTAAACCTTAAAACACTCCAGGCATGGGGCGAAGCCTTTGGGGCGTAGGGCTTGATTGGCCGTAAGCCATTTTTCAAGGGGCTTGCAAATGTGCTTAAGCCCTTTAGTCCAAAAAGGGTCTTGGGCTTGTGCTTAAGCACATTAATAATACCATGTGCTTTCAAGCACTTTTTAAATTTTCATCTTGAATCAATACTTATAGTTAGCAAAGCATTGTTCTTTACCATTCCACACATATGCTGTTGCTACATATTACAGATAAACCTTTGCTGCTTATTTTGAAATTAATTTGACTGAAAGTAGGGCAGCAATATTTTTAGACAAATCATTAGATAACACTTAGTAGCTTTCAAAGCCTTCCTAAAACATTTTTTTGGTGAATTCAGAATGAAATGGCCTAATTACATGTAGTCATTATTTTAAGAGAATGGCTACAAAACCTGTTAAATATTTGGAAATTAATTTGACTAGATTACGCTGTTGCTGCCGTAACAAAACTATTAACAAAATGCTCAGCATGATATTTTGTACATCATATATCATGTTTTATCTGGCCTGTCATGCCTGTAGAGCTGCAAAACATTAACCCATTTTACTCCATACCTACTTTACTTGAATAGTTGTTAGACGTTATAACTCAAAAAGCTGGTTAAATGGGAGACAAATACAGACATCTCTGAATAGCCTGAAAGCAAGTTACATATGTTTCAGTCAATTTCGTTTCAAAATGCTCAACAGGGACAAGATTTATCAGCATTGAAATCTACATTCTGAAAATTTGATATAGACTTGAATGATTGGTGGTGTTAAATGACCATTCCAGCTGCTCTGCTTATCTGGTCAATACAAAAGAATGAATTTAACACCGCCCTGTTACCACACCTCTCACAAGATATACCCCATGTCTGTCTTATAATTACACAAATGTAGGTAATGCTACTGAATAAGAATGTTCTTTTAATGTAAACTCCCACCACCACCACTCCTCACAACGTCCCTCGTAAGCTATCTCTGACACTAGATTAGGCCTGATAAAATAAGTTCTTTACAATGTAAATTATATTCTGTCAAATGTTTTGAAATTATTAGTGCAGAAGATGTTGCGATCATTATTTTTGAAATATTCTGCAACTTTCCTGCATGGCTGCCTTGAAAGTAAGATATTTTTCAAGGAAATAATTAACCATTTAATAGTAAAATATGGTCAGAAAATGCCGATATATGCAGATCCAGAAGGCAATTTTTGAGAATTACAACTAGAATCGATCCAGTCATTCCGGTAGTAAAATTTAAGAATTAACCTCAAATTTGTCTATAAATGGACATTGCAAAGGAAATTTCGGTAGGCTTTACCAGTACAGGGTTAACCATTACAGAAGAGGTATGAGAAATATGTTATGATATATGGAATATTTTGTTGAACATTTTTAACCTAACTTCATTGGGAGCTGTTGATCTACATATGTTAGCAACATATTTCAGGCAAGTTAATTTCAACATACACAGCTTCTCGATCGATCTGTATATTTGATTTGAAAATGAGAAACACAAATCTCAGTGGTTAAACGGATAAAACATGGAACGTACATCTAGCTTAAGTAGCTTTGTCCCTTTTCCTGTTACATGTTAGTTGCTAATCGCTGTTTATTCTAATAATACTACAAGATGTTGCTGAGAGACATTTCAAAAGCACTATTCTCAAAATTAATAAACTGATGTGATAATCATTTTGCTTATTCTCTACATGTATGTATAAAGTTTTGACCAACCCTTAAATCAAACAAAATTATCAATTTGCTATGTAATTTCCTCAAATGTGCTTAAGCCCTTTGCAAAGGGCTTGTGCTTAAGCCCTTTGAAAACAGGGAGGGCTTGTGCTTAAGCCCTTTCAAATGGGCTTCGCCCCATGTCTGAAACACTCAAGCTGGCAAAAAACAGCTTCCGTAGTGGCCTTAAGAAATATAATAAATTGTAGATCATGAGAAGACCACATGTATTTCTGAAAATTTACCACTGGAATGACTGACTCGAAAACCGAGGCAGTCATTCCAGGGTTAGATTTTCAAAAATACATGTAATCTTCTCTTGGTATGCAAATAGACATTTTCTATCAGAAAATTCAAATTTTCTTGAACAAATTTGAGGGTTAAAGACTTAATGTGAAAAGACAAACCTCAAATAGATTTTTGTCTTTCTCAGGATACATTAATTGACAGTACAGTTTGAGTGACAGATCAGATCCAGGTATTACAGCATACAGGTACCCCATATTCAGACAATTCCCCCCCTAATAATTTCACTCTCACAATAGTGGGCATGGTATATATTTAATTAAGCATATATTTAAGCATCTACACAGCAAGAATTGGTACAGAGAAATTGTATCCAATTTTAATGTTATTTAAAATCTTTTTAACCTATCTTTTTCTAGAAAAGGGATTTACATTTTTTATAGAAATACAGTATATCTAATAGAAGTCGCAACCACCTTGTTTTGGAAAAATTTTAAATTATTTCTGAACTGTATTGTGATGCTTCAGATTAAACAAGGAGAAATGTAAATGCACCTGTCAGATCTGCTAACATAGGAGGATCTAGGTTATTAAAGGACTGGTCCAATTTCAGTGGTTGATGGCATCTCTGACACAGAAAGTTGACCTCAGCAGTCCCGGCTTTCCCTGCATCTGGCCTTATGGTAGTCATGGTGATGGTTCTATCTCGGCTTCAGCAGTAATGTGTATAGGGGATTCTACACAAGTCTGAAAGAAAGGAATAATAATTTAAATCAAACATCAAAATTAATACATTATGTACCTTCGCCAAAATTTAGGCTATTAATCTGGCAGAACACCACCATTATTCTATTCGAATATTCATATTCTTTAGATCGGCCGCCATTAAAGTTGGGACAAACTTACTGCATGCTAGAACAGCCCATAGGAATGTATTGTTTACATTTTCCATGAAGCTCAAACCATAAAATCACGTATCTAAGAATCTGTAATAACGCCACCCCGCCCCCCCCCCCCCCCCCCACCCGGTATCAGAAAACATCAAATCACTATTGAATTTTGCAAGAGAATAAAGAAAATGCAATTAAGGTTTGACGGCCCATTCAGCCCTCAAAATTTGGCGCGAACGATCGTTTCGTTCGCGTGTCTCGTTCGCGTGTCGGTTACGTGAAGTAAAATTAACGTGAACGGAAAAATGGTTGCATAAGTGACATAGTGACATAAGTGAGATAGTTATCTCTGATAGTGGAAAACACAAAGGTTTCAACAACTTTTTGATATGAAGCATGCGATTTACAACAGAATTTAGCATTTTCAAACATCTAAAGATCGATAACATCTGTCTGTCAAATTCTATAAATAAGCGACAGCGCGCATGTGTCAGAGACAAACTTCTGTTGTATTTCTGCTAGCATTACTACATAGGCCGGGGGGAACTAGTCTCACTACACGTTATGCATCAACAACGGACTGTTCAATTATAAACCATTGCATGCAAGTACGTGCAACCGTCGGCTGGCATGTTCCCGATGTATTATTTTATATACGCGATTGGATCCCGATATAATATAGGAAGACATGCCTTGTTGAGCGAGTCTCACAGTATATTCTCCTTGAGTTTCAGTTGGCTTGTAGAGACAGCTGTTTAAGAATCTCTGTTAAATTAAACTGTTACATTCATAGATCCTCGCTACTGTGTCAGTGTGTATTTGTCCATGACACACAATAATTCAGGCCTCGAAATTCGACGGGATTCTCGTAATATTCCCGAAATTGAAAAATACGGGAATCCAACTGGATTCTCGTAAATAAATGCGTCCAAAAACGTAAACATTCCATTCTTACAGAACGCCACGATCCCGGTTACTAACTTCAACAATAAAAATTGTCACAAATCAGCCTAGAGGGGGGCTGCTAATACACCGGTAATGAGAAATGTCTCGCGTGACTGCACCGTCGTAGTTAATAACAATCGATAATGCGCACTCGTAGTTTCTGATTGGCTCGCGGGATATCAGATTTCAATAGGCATGAATGATAATGACTATCGTAGTAAAATTTTGATCACGTGCCTCGTTGTCATTCATAACGAATTAATCACATGATTTATTTCAACCAATCTCTGTGCGACTCTTGCGATTAATATTGATGGCTAATGACGAACGAAAAATCTAGTCACTGTGCCGCTTTTAAACGCAGTAAAGAAATATGTTAGCGCCCACTTTGACGGGTTATATGACCCAATATATTATTATTGGAAGGTTCTGACAGTAATACCACCCGATATTTAAGTGGTTCATTGCTTTGGAGCGACCGAGAAAACAGGACTATATGTCAGGAAAACCGGTGCGTAGTAACTCTTATTTTTAAGTAAATCGCATTTGCACTAAATTGTCAGTTTAAACCGTACAAGTTAAGAAGGGTCAAGATATCTACTAAATGCCTTAGAGCTGGTTACGCTTTTTATTGTGGCGGGCTTGCGGGTTATTGTTTTATATTAGAAATGTATGCTGCTTGTACCAGTACAAATATTTGGTAACGGGTACCAAAAAGTTTACCCGTCACAGGTACAATTTTATAAACATTTCAACCCCTGTTGTTTTTGGGGCAATTCAGAGGGTAGTTCTTTGATACAGGTGGAATTCTTTACAAATTAAAGCATATTCTTTGAAATATTTTGAAAATAATATGACTTGAAGCCATTGCTTTCAAGGTGGTAGTGGGTGGGCTTGGAGAGGGTTGCTCAACTAGGTAAGCCACAACAATGTAAGATATCCAATTCTTTGTTTTTGTAGTTGGGTTTGTGGGTGGGGTGGGAGGAGGGTGTTAAGATATTTATAAATATTGGGTCATTAGTCACTAATTATTATAGTGGGTCTGGAATTTTGAAATATATGTTTGGAAAAAGTATGGAATTTTATTGTGCCCAAGGTGTATGAACCCTGAAATTGTTGCAAGCTGGAAAGATGTTACCAATGAGTGTTGTCATACAAATACTGATATTTTGGAAGAGAAAATGTACATTTGCAAACCAAAGGAGTATTGTTTTTGGAAACTTAACACTGAATGACTGGCTCGGTTATTGAGCTTGTAATTTCAAGGGTAAATTTTCCAAACTATTCTTCTTGGTCTGGAAATGGAATGAATGAATGGACATAAAACAAAAACTCAATCTGCTTTTTGACAAATTTACTTGAGAAATATTACAGTACTTATATCACAATGGATGAATCCACTTTTAGTTATTCCCCACCCATCTCTAGTTAAGCTATGCTTCGAGCTTTGTCCCAGAATCTCAATTTCATGATAACTATACAGCTAACTTGGTGAATACTTTGAAACAAACTTCCCCTCAAAACAATCAACAGAATGTTTATTAAATTGCAAAGATATACAACTAATACTTACTGACAGACTACTATGAGAGTTAGTATTGTCTGTCAATTATAATAGTGACTGGTGACATCAACCTATATGTGATGTAATTGATTATGAGGTCAATAGTTGAGTAACTAAACATATTTTATCTGTAAATTAGGTAATTGGTGGATAAGTCCATGCTGTAATCAATATGCTAATGATAATTCAGCAACTTGCACTTTAAATTCATTATTTACTTAATATACAGATGAAATATGTTCAGATAAGGCAGGTTTGGATAAAAAATGGCGTAACCAATTTGTGCAACCAATTGGTTACGCAAACTGATTTTGCGCAACCGAACAATTGGTTACGCAGACCTGAAAACATGGGTCCCAAAAATGGGTCTCGTAAATATTTGAAATTTTGAGGGCTGCCATTGATTTGATTGTGATGTCACAGTCATCGCGATTTTATGAATACACAGACAGGGTGACGCCTTTCGAAAGACAGAGACAGCGCAGGTTTTTTACATATATCCGCACGCCTGAGTGCGAGATTGAAACATGAAACATTTGGTTTGAATGTTGCGGCGGAGGTAAAAGCTCTAGGCCACGAAGGTATGCAGGTTAACTTCTTAAATCACGGAAATAGATAACATAAAAAGAAAGGTTTAAAATAGTTGACTGCATTTTTGTAATATGTTGATGGTTAATTGATAATTACCAGATGGTAATAATATGCCATGAATATGACAATAAACGTCATATATAGGAAAGCATCGAGTTTTATCAACACATTTTCTTTAATTTTTTTCCCTTAAATTCTTCTCATTCATAATGTAGATTCCCTCACTGCAATACGCAGTATATTCCAGAAGATAGGATGCACTTTATCTTAGTGTGCCCTAGCCTAGCAAATGTGCTCCATGTGCACACGTGCTCCATGTATCAACGACCTACTTAGCGCCACAAATTCATCAGGGTGCGACGTTCTCCTTGCTCACAACAAAGAGCTACTACTTCAGGTCATATTGGACTTAGACCATGAGTCTATACCAGAGGTGATCCGCTCTGATGATCATGCTGAACTATGTATGAAGCTGGAACGGATAACATGCTCAAAGTTCAAAGTTCAAAGTTGCTTTATTTCATGGTTTTTTCTATACAATAAATATAATCTAAACAAGCAGTCCATCAAAGGCATGGCCTATTGAGTGATGGACTCCTTACACACATTACAAAACATTTATACATTAACATATATATGACACACAAGACAGTGGCACAGTGATAGAATGCTGAAAAGCTACCTTGATATGAAAGTCCAGGACTATTTTGGTTTGTTTTGTGGAGTTCGGACATAAACTTTGATATATATGTCATATATACATGTATTTAATACATATGTCTTCCATTAAGCGGTGGGTGGGTAGGGCTGTCCCTTCTTTGATGTTTACATAGATATATGCCACTATGCTCACAAACATAAAACACACGACATTCAAACACATATTTATGGCATTAATATTTAAATACACTCATACATATTTACTGACTTAATTAAACATATATTATACATATACTCCCTAATTACATCATTATCTCATTTTATTTAAATTTAGTTTGGAGTGGCTTATTATTATATAGGACTTTTGTATGCCACTGAGGGTGGGGTGGGGGGGGGAGGCAGGGAAGAGCTCATCACTGTAATATAAAGATTCAAGATTCAAGATTCAAGATTATTTATTCAATAATTCCAAGGTAAACGAATTCACAAATCATACCAGGTTGTCCGCCCAAGGCAGTGCCTATTGTTATGGCTGACACCTTACACACATATATACAGGTATATATAAATTAGACAAGACAGTACTTACACAAACAATTATAAATTCAGACATTACATTTACTACTTCCTTATTAACCCTTTGGCCCTTGATCCACATAAACAGTTTAAATTTCAAAGAGAAAATATGTCAATTCGCGGGTCAAGAGGAGACCACCCCTTTCCACACCCCCAGCACCCTCCCAACCCCCCCCCCCCAGAGTTCACCACGGTTCAATGATCTTGTCAGTCATTACAGTGGAAAGAAAAACTCCTGTAGTGGGCCTCTCTCAGTCCGTGAACCAACATATAATACTGTAACAGGGTGTGTGCAAGAGTTAGTCACTTGGGTTATTATTATTATTATTATTTTTTTATTTTTTTATTTAGCGATACATATGGGTAGTAAATAAGGACAAGACAGTTACGTAACAGACAAGCACAGAACATAGTCAAGTGCAATAATATACATGGATGTCTATGATTATAGATACAACAATAAACATTCATATATTTTTGGGGGAGGGTACTTTTACTTATAATGATGATATACTGTTTACAGGATGCTGGCTAATGGGGAGCATCCTTGGACAAGGGAAGGGGGGATGGAGGGGATGGGTGCTCATTCTCCTGCTCGTCCTGTAGTTTGTAACTATGGTAATTGAAATTATTATTGGATATAATAGCAAGTGGAGTCATCTAGTCATAATTCTAGTAGTAGTAGTAGTAATAGTAGTAGTAGTAGTAGTAGTAGTAGTAGTAGTAGTAGTAGTAGTAGTAGTAGTAGTAGTAGTAGTAGTAGTAGTAGTAGTAGTAGTAGTAGTAGCATTCTTTACCTTGTTTTGTAGACGAGTCGGGCCATTTTTTAGCTGTACTGCATGAGTTCGATAATACTAGTATGTGTTAATCAAGTGGTTTTTTATTGTTTTCTTGCAGAATTTTGTTGATAGAATTTTCTCACATGTTTCCTGTTTTATGTTGTTCCATAGTTTAGTGCCTGCAAATGATATTCGGTGTTTTCCTATGTCTGTCCGTGTGTATTGCTCATGTAGTTTATGTCTGCTTCTAGTGTTATGTTGGTGGAAGTTAATATTGTTTATAAAGAAGGGGGCTATAGATTTGGGTAAAGTGTCGTGGTGGAAGTTTTTGACAATAGTTAGCATTTGAGATTTTCCTATGTCGGTGAGCTTAAGCAATTTTTCTGCCTTGAACATGTTTTGGCCCTCTGCTGGCCTAGAAAATAGTTTGATGCTTTTTTTTTGGAGACTTTCAATTTTGGATATTCTGTTTTTGTGTGTTAGTCCAAACAGCGTTGCAGTAAGTGAGGTGCGGGAAGATCAAGGTGCTGTACAGTGTTTTAACCGTGGCCTGTGTCATATATGGTTTTAGTCTTTGGATGACACCTATTCCTCTTGCTACTTTTGCAGTAACTGTTTCGATTTGTTTGGCCCAGGTAAAGTTGAGATAGTTAGAGTTTGTTAAGAATCGATAGATGCGTTGATCGTATGTAGGCTATTTAGGTGTAGTAGTAGTGAAAGTAAACTGTGAAGTATGTTTGTGTTTAGACTTCTTACTTCAATTATTAGGTTAGGTTAGTTTATCTATAGTGGTTGTGGTGGTGGTGGTGGTGGAATGTCTTAGGCTTGTATTATTATTAATTAGCAGAGAATCTGTGACCATCAGGTATAAATATATTAATTTAGTATTTGTCGATCATAGATTCCCTGGCAATCTTCTTAAAGGATTTCAGGTTTAATATGCTATCGCATATTTTTGTACTGGTGCTGTTCCATAGTTTTGTGGCTGCTATTGTAATTCGTAGTTTTCCTATTTCTGTTCGTGTAAATTGAGTGTGTAAATTGTGTTTTGTCCTAGTGTCGTGTTTGTGGATGTCGGTGCTTAGTGTGAAATTGGAGGCTATGGATTGGGGTAATGTATTGTGGTGAAACTCCTTTACAATGGTGTACATCTGTAGTTTGCCTATGTCCTTTAGTTTTAATAGCTTTTCTGACTTGAATATATTCTGGCCCTTTGCTGGTTTAGAAAAGAGTTTTAGTGCCTTTTTCTGTAGACTTTGTAGTTTTGTTAGGTTGCTTTTGTGTGTATTCGTCCAGATAGCGTTACAGTAGGTGAGATGCGGAAGAACAAGGGTGCAGTATAGAGTTTTAATTGTAGCTGGTGTCATGTAAGGTCTTTGTATGACACCTATGCCTCTTGCCACCTTTGCTGTTACCATCTCGATTTGTTTAGCCCAGGTCAAATGTTTATCCAAATATACTCCCAAGAATTTGGCAAATAGGGCCTCCTCAATTTCTTTTTTGTTTATGTAGATTTTTGGAATTTCATCTTTTTTTAGTTTGAGATTTGTAAATAACATATAATTTGTTTTGTCAACATTCAACGATAATTTGTTTATTGAAAACCAGTCAGTAATTTCTTCCATTTCCTTATTTGGTTTTCTGTATAAGGTGTCTATGTTGTCATCGCAGCAAAAAGCATTTGTGTCATCAGCGAACAGTATTAATGGCATGTGCTTGCATATGTTAGGTAGATCATTCATGTAAAGAACGAACAGCAATGGGCCAAGAATAGATCCCTGATGAACACCACAAGTTAATTGCCTGTTTTCAGAGCATATCTCATTATATTGTACGCATTGTGTTCTTTTACTTAGGTAGTTCTGGAACCAGGTGAGTGCACTGCCTCTTATACCATAATAGGCAAGTTTTTCTAGTAAGATCTGGTTGTTGATAGTGTCGAAAGCTTTTGAAAGGTCCAAGAAGATGCTTATTATACTTTGGGTTTTTTCAGTGATTCAATAATTTTTTCTGTCATTTCGGCTATTGCATGCATTGTTGAATGTTTCTCACGAAATCCATATTGCGATTTGTATAAAATGGACTTTTTGTCCAGGTAATTTGTCAGTCGATTGTACATAAGGCACTCTAGTAACTTGGAGAAAAGTGGAAGTCTGGAGACTGGTCTATAGTTTGAGAAGTTAGTAGAATCCTTGGCTTTATAAATTGGTGTAACACGTGCTATTTTTAGTTTTGATGGGGAAAATGCCTTGTTCTAGGGATAAGTTGCAAATGTGACTAAGTGGGATAAGGATATCCATAACACAGGTTTTATAAATGCGCCACTTAAAACCATCGATTCCTTACTCTTTAAGCTGCATAGAGAGAGATGGTGTTTGCTGACCAACAATTCAACCGGCCCCGTAACTACGCCACATTCAGCGATCCACACACATTGAATGTAAACCGCACCTAGTCTGATCAAATTAATTCAAGGAACCTTTTAGCAAGTAATTACTAGTCACCCAGTTAGCGTTTGACTAAGTCTATTCTGCTTACATTTCCGAACAAATACATCCCGCTCAATCATTTGCTATGTATATATATATGTGTATATAACCAAACTGAACAAAATTTACCTCCGCTGCCTTGGTTATCGATGTGCTTGTGAGATTACTATTTAACCTTGTCTCCGCTGCCTCGGATATCGACGTGCCTGCATGATTAACTGTTTATTTATCTATTCACTTACAACGTGAACTTTCTACTCCTGAAAGGAGGTGCTTAATATTTGGAGGAATCTACTAAGAAGATTCAGAAGATTCAGATACACGCCGCGATCGGGCGACTCAGTGTAATTATAGAGTTTTTACTGTTTTTATCTACAAGTTCAGCGGAGTGTCGTCTTCTTTTAAGTTTTGAAATGCATGTAGTGCTTGTATATTTCAGAAATCGATAGACTCTGGCCAGCTACCAACATGTAGCCCTTAATGACCAAAAAAGAACTAATTTCCTATGATGTAATGAAGGGTCCACCGCATTATTCAAGGGTCCACTGCATCATTCAAGGGTCCACCACATCATTCAAGTGTCCACCACATCATTCAAGGGCCCACCACATCATCAATGGCCTTGCCTTCAGTGGATGACTATTGAATTGTTAAATTATTTACCTATATGGAAATAAAGATTGTTGAATCTTGAATGTTCTGTTGGCTTTTTTGGGACAAATTTGAACTGCCACTCTTGCTGCCTGTGACAGTAACAGACTACAATTGAATCGGTTGCAAAATACTCAATGATTTCACTGTGCACCTGACTGAAATTCAGATACTGAATTCTTAAGGGTTAAAGGTTTAACCACCGCCATGGCAGCCATGTTCCAAGACAGCGGAATCTGTCTATAGAGGCCACTTGCTTTCTGGATCCAGGAGGTGATGGTCCTTTAAAGCAGGTTGACATAAGACACCAGGTCCTGAAAAGTCGCTACCCTGTTGTATTACAATCCACTATCTATATTCCTAAATGTATGAAATAACCAATTTTTTGTGACATGTTAAATTTTATGGTGTAAAAATGTGGTCTCTTTAGACAGGTTCTTCCGCTGTAGTGCACCCAGTCACCAGGACACGAATATGTAAAAATATGTACATGCACATGATGCATGAGTGTTAATAATAATAATAATAATAATAATAATAATAATAATAATAATAATAATAATAATACATGATAGTAATAATGATAATGATAACAATAATATAAAATAATAATACATGTAAATAATAGTAATGCTATTGTCGTTGTTATTGTTATTATTAAATATATTGATAATAATGCGACAATAATATAATAATAATAATGGTGGCGACAACAATAATTACACATGATAATAATAATCATTATAATGATAATATTGATGATGATGATAATAATAATAACAAATATAGCCGTGAGCGGCGAAGCATGGAGGGGGGGGGGGCCCAAGTGGCTAGCATACCGGTCGCTAAGACGAGAACCTTATCTGAGCCAGCTCTTATAGGTGGCTTAGAGCTTAAATAGCATCTTAGATTTGATCAAGTTGGATTAATGCTGTCAATTTTATTGAATTATGTGAGAAGGTTACAGTAGGAATCTTCTTTATCCGCCCAGTCTACCCATCATTGAATATGGTTTTGAAAAACAAACAATCGTGTGTCAACAATGGCAGTAAAATAATATAAATAAAATCGGCCCAGTTCCTCTTGAGAAGAAGACAATTCAATTCTCCAATTGCTTTAGCATTGGCAATTTTGGTGGGAAAACGATCCAAGAAGGCCTTCAAACCGTTCGTCCGACAGTATTGAAAATAACAAATTTGGAATCAGAAGACCCAAAAACCTCTGTAAAACCAATTTTGGCTTCAAATTTCCACAAATAAAATTTTTTTAAATGGCCGCCAATCATGCTGAATTTTGATTGGTCGATGGCGGCTATGTTTTTTCACATATCAATTTCTCTTGAACAACCTGTAATGTTGCTCAGTTTCTAATCATACCAGCCAAATTTCAGCTCGATCTGTTATGGAGAGGAACTCGTTTTCACGAAAAATAGGTCATTCAAGATGGCCACCGAAGTTTTTGGCCAATCAAATACCCTTGAATAAACTTGGTTCAGCTGCTTCCCTAGATGATATTTGATATATTGATTTGAATCAATCCGCCAAGTGCTTTCGGAGGAGAAGATTTTTAAATACCTTTCCCGAAATACTACAAAATCCAAAATGGCCGCCGCCCTGATTGGCCGACCAGCATTGTTTGAACGAAATCAGATCTCTATTACATAATGATGCTTTCTGCAAAATATAATTGAAATCCACCCAGAGGTTTCCGAGGAGAAGGAATTAAAATTTCCTAATTGCTTTACTATGGAGGAATTTGGCGGGAAAATGATCCAAAATGGCCACCAAACCGTTCATCCGACAGTATTGAAAATGGTAAATTTGGAATCTGAAGACCGAAAAACCTATGTAAAACCAATTTCGGCTTCAAATTTCAACAAATTAAAAAATTCAAAATGGCCGCCAATCATGCTGAATTTTGATTGGTAGATGGCGGCCATGGTTTTTGACATCTCAATTTCGCTTGAACAAACTGTAATGCCCCTCAGTCCCTAATCATATCAGCCAAATTTCGGCCCGATCCGTTCAGCGGTTCGGAGAAGAAGTCGTTTTCACGAAAACTTGGTCATTCAAGATGACCACCCAACTTCTCGGCCAATCAAATTCTCTTGGTTCAGCCACTTCCCTAGATGATATTTCATGAGCTTTGAATCAATCCGCCAAGTGCTTTCGGAGGAGAAGATTTTTAAATACGTTTCCCGAAATACTACAAAATCCAAAATGGCCACAGCCTTGATAGGCTGACCAGCATTGTTTGAACAAAATCAGATCTCTATTACATAATGATGCTTTCTGCAAAGTATAATTGAAATCCACCCAGTGGTTTCCGAGGGGAAGGCATTTTAACTTTCCAATTGCTTTACTATCGGGAATTTGGCGGGAAACGAATCCAAGATCGCAGCCAAACCGTCGATTGAACAAATTCGAAAATGCCAGATTTAGATTGCCCGACCCCAAAAACCTATCTTTGACCAATTTGGGCTTAAAATTCCATCAAATAAAAAATTCTATATTTCCGCCAGACGGCTTGATTCTGATTGGTCCATACGCAAATCCGTGTTTTTTGAGCTACCGACTTCGCTTAAACAAACCTTAATGAGACCTACTGGCCAATGCTTTTCACCAAATTTCACCTCATTCCCTTCAGTGGTTCTGGAGAAGAAGACGCAGGAAAATTTTCCAGAAATCCAAGATGGCTGCCAACCTATCTAGAAAATCATATCCATTCACACATAAAAAGTTTGCTCTAATAAGGCCCTCTTGCTATGCAAAGCTTGAATTTCATCAGCATTTTTGTCTTTGCGTTATTCACGAACAAATAAATGCATGGAATAAAAAATAATAATAATAAACAGAACGAAAATAATAGGGTGCCAAGCACCAGCTTGGCCCCCTAATACTAATGTTGTTGTTGTTGTTGTTGTTGTTGTTGTTGTTGTTGTTGTTGTTATCATTATTATTCAGCATGAGTATACATGTCATAATGATGTGAAACGTAACGGGGATAATGAGTATAATAATCGTAATTTCACTGAATAGTAATAATACTCCGCAAGATGGTCACTCCCTCCACCTCTCCTCCCCCACCACCGCCCCACCCCACCCCTTTTATGTAAAATGTTCTGTCATAAGTCATGTCTCCACACGTAATTTGTTTAAATGTAAACATAATTCATACATGTATTGTATCGTACTCTATGTCATTTGTAATATAAAATATCCATGTACATGTATATAAATGTTATATTTATAAACATAATATTATAAATTTGTGTTATATGTCAAGTGTCCACCGCATCATAGGCATTGCCTTTGGTGGATGCCTGTGTTGAATTGTTAAATTATTTACCTATATGGAAATAAAGAATCTTGAATCTTAAATCTTGAATTTCATGTGCAGAGTCCAGTCATACAAGCACCACTGAGTCTGACGAAGAGAAGGTAGAGGTTTTAGATAGCTTTTTCACTTCAGTATTCACCTCAGAATCTGAAGGAGACTTACCAAACATTGAACAAGTGACATCACCATGTTTAAACGAATTTATTATAACCAAAGAGGTCGAGAATCAACTGAACAAGCTTAGCGTATCAAAGTCGCCTGGCCCCGACCGACTAGGCTACACCCACATATTGTCAAAGAGCTTAGGTATACACTAAGTCTCCCACTACAGCACAAATTCCAGGCGTCAATCACTTCTGGGAAACTCCCATCAGAATGGAAAACAGCCAATGTCTAAACCAGGTCGTGTATGCCTGTTGGAAACCAATTTGTATTAATACAGGCCAGATAGAATCCAACCTTATCCAACCTCATTTCTCCGCCACTACTAAAGATTTTTTAATAAATAATTTAACTCGAAGCTGTTGCTTCCAATTGCTGCTCAAGAAGCCCAGGTGAATAGGGCCGTTCACACGAGTTGGAAATAGGCAATTTGGATCGATACATGCCTGATAGAATCCAACCGTATCCAACCTTATTTCTCCGCCACTACTAAAGATTTTATAAATAATTTAACTGGAAGCCGCTGCTTCCGATTGGCGCTCAAGACGCCCAGGTGAATAGGGTCATTCACGCGTGTTGGAAACCGGCAATTCGGATCGAAACAGGCCAGATACAATCCAACCTTATCCAACCTCATTTCTCCGCCACTACTAAACATTTTATAAGTAATTTAACTGGAAGCTGTTGCTTCCACTTAGTGGTCAAGAAGTGAATAAAGTTGTTCACGCGTGGTGTCCAAAACATACAATTCAGACAACGCACAGGCCAGTTCAGATTCTGCCAGAACATAGGTTGTTACCGTCCTTAGGAAATATCTAGTATAATTCGATTGGAGGGTTGTTACTGCTATCTCGTACTACCGATTCATTCTACTGGTATCCGAAACATACAATTTAGGCAACGTACAGGCGAGCTCAGATTCAGCCAGAACATAGATCGTTACCGTCCTTAGGGAGTATCTAGTATAATTTGACTGGGATGCTGTTGCTGCACATCGAGTGCCTAAGACATGGGGTGGGGGTGATGGTCAATCGTACTACAGCTACCAAGCAACTTCACTTGGTCCAGTGGTACCCCGTTAACCCCTGGCAACTTGTTTTGCTTAATCTGTCTTCAGATAAGCAACCAAGTAACTTCACATGGTCCAGTTGCTAGCCCGTCACCTCTGGCAAATGCTTAATCTGGTTTCAGATAAGCAGTAACTGTCATAGCAAACAGAAACAACCTACAACTATCGCCATCGCAGGCGAGCCATTGTACCTCTGATACGTGAGGGACAGAGGACATTTGCAATAAAATAGACACTTTAGTCGACTTCATTCAGCAAGATCCAGTTAGACAGATCAGTCAGATAGTTTGAATCAACTTTACTCATCTGATAAATAGTCAACTTCCTTAAGCATGATCAACTTAAGTTAACTGTACTCGGCCCAATAAAGGTCGAGTCACTTCAATCAAAATGGAAGCAACTGGACCTAGTGTCAATCAGAGTAAAAGCAACCAAACTTGATACCAACCAGACTTGAAGCAAGCAGACTTAGTGCCTTCCAGACATTACCACCTGGAAGTATATCCAGCTAATAGTTATATTGAATCAATTGCTTGTGATTTTAATCAATACAGACATTTGTTAGAATATCAACCTTATCTCCTCGTTGAGTATTTCATTTTGCGTTATTTAGAATAATGCTGCCCGATAACGCTGGAACCAAACCCATGGACATAGCGATCTACTAACCCTACTGGTTAACCCACCTCAATATTGGTGAGTTAGTGCAGTACTATTGTCATCTATAGGTACACAACTTATCCTTGTAAGGCGAGACCTTATAGTTAGGGGTTACAAATTATAACATGGCAGTAGAAATGGATAGGCATGTTGATTCTCAAACAGACACCGACAAGTCAGACGACCTGTCCACGGCTGAGGAGCCTACACTCTCCACTTACCTCGTGGACGAGGGGCAGAGGGTAACAGGGTTGAAAAGGTGTTAAAGATGCACCGACCCACGCAACTTGTAGCAAACGAACGGTGCGCCAGACATACACTACCAGACCCACTAGGCAATTTTCCGGATCTTCACGATCTGGCTGGTGGCAGATTACATTACCAAGACATGGCAGAGATGCCTAGTGCGACCACGGGATCAGCAGAGGAGTCAGCTCCTGTGCTGAGCCCATACAGGCCCTCCTCACACAGGTCACGCATACACGCACGCGCAAACAATGCACATGTAATGCACCCGTATCACGACCACTCACCTACCGACAAACATATGACCGATAGAAGGTTAACTCCCCTACCAAAATACAACCGACGACGACCACCAACCGACCACACTACAATATGTCAACCAAGTATGGAGCCTTGGATATCTCAGAAGACAAACGATAGCTCTGGAAAATGTCCAGTGGAGGGCAACAAGACTTGTACCGGGTCCACAAGAACATACATACAAAGAAAGACTTAAACTGATACACCTGCCAACACTTGCATATCGTCGACTAAAAGGTGACATGATGGAATTCCACAAGATACCAACCAACAAATACGACCCAGAGGCAGTGTGCCTAAACATCCCATTAGTCACTAACAGTACAACCAGAGGCCATTCCATGAAAAGCTTCAAAACGTGTTCAAGACTGAACATCGGCAAGAACTTCTTCACTAACAGAGTTGTAGACATTTTAAATGACTTACCCGAGGGAGTTATCAGTGCCACTACCACTCAAGCATTTGAACATAGACTGGACAAATACCAGAAGGACCAACCAATCAGATTTATCATAGACAAGACATTCACAACTCAAAGCGCATGTGACATAGCAAATATAGTAGAAGACCTGGAGCTGACAGAAGAGGCTATATATAATCATATAGTCAGAATAGGACATGTAAGTAAACCTGTAAGTATGTGCAATGTGCAGCTGTGCTCAAGTGTTTAAAAATGAGATAGTCATCAGGCCAAGAATTACCGCCCTGTTTTACTAAGATCTGTTACATGTAAACTTCTTGAGCATATCATATGCCGTCACCTACTCGGTCATTTTGATAGCAATACGATTTTGACAGCACACAATTGTGGTTTTCGGGCGGGTTTTTCATGTAAAAGCAATAAGAGATCGCCGTATAAGCCTAACGTTAGAGTATAACATTGCGGTATCTAAGCCTGTGCGTTTGGGGAAAAAATTGACTGATGCGACACCTAGACCCTGCGTGTGTTAACTGATAATCTGGTCTCAAAGAACGAGTTACTAAAGCATGCCAGGAACCTAGCAAAAAGCGACAGCAATAGCATCAGGAGGATTTTCATAAGGAGATACTTGACCGAATTAGAGCAAGAGAAACTCCAGAAGGTGAAGGCAGAAAGAGATCGCAAAGCACAGGAGTCGGAGCAGAAAAAGGAGAATGTCAGGTGGATCACCACCCAGGATGGACGGATAGTCCGCTCGCACAGATCCGCAGAGTCCAAGTAGAGGAGCACAAGAGTACAGATGTAAATAAGTTCAACGATACTGTAAATACGCTCAGCAGCATTAATTGCACAGGCCTGATATGCATCTCACTTTATGTAGATTCACTACTGAATAGGTGCAATGAACTTCAGGTGCTTATACAAGAACAGAATCCTGACATAATTATAATCACTGAGTTCCTGCCGAAAATGCCAAGACCCAATTTCAATATCAGAATTAAACCTAGAGGGCTACGATATCTTTAGCAACATAAATTCCGCTGGTAGAGGTGTCTGCACTTATACTAAGCAAGCTTTCAACTGATATCATGATTAGAAATATGATTAAACTAGCATGTAAATCGCACCACAGTCACATCTTAGTG
Organism: Chaetoderma sp. LZ-2023a; assembly: GCA_034401795.1. Classification (NCBI taxonomy): domain Eukaryota; kingdom Metazoa; phylum Mollusca; class Caudofoveata; order Chaetodermatida; family Chaetodermatidae; genus Chaetoderma; species Chaetoderma sp. LZ-2023a. Next base: position 37,051,662 of record CM067359.1, read on the forward strand.
GCTGGGGATTTCAACCACCCAGAAAAAAATTGGAATGAATGCACATTCCCTTAGATGTTACCCATCCTGCAAGTCGTTTCCTCGATTCAGTGAGGGACTGTTTTCTCCATCAGCACGTGCTCAGCCCAACACACTTTAGAGGCAACCAACACCCAACCACACTTGCTCTAGTTATGACTAATGAAGAAGATATGGTACTGGAGATGCAATACCTACCCCCACTAGGCAAGAGTCACCATGCTTTTTACACTAAAATGCTATATGCCAGTAAGTCCAACTAAAACACAGAAACTATCCTATGACAGAGGCGACTATGACAGGATGAGAAGTGCTTTTGAAGGAATAGACTGGGATGCTGAGCCAAATGGAAGGAACTTTGAAGAAACATGGGCAGTAATCAAGATGAAAATTCTCGACTCAGTCAATGACTGCATTCTCAGCAAGAAAATTAGCAACTCACCTCGACACAAACGCAGAAGTTCACGAATAGTCTGCTAGTGGCCAAGTCACAAGGACCCGATGGGCTTCATCCGAGAGTCCTGAAGGAGATGAACCACTGTATTGCCAGACCACTAACGATACTCTTTATATGAAAGAACCCTCCCACAAGATTGGAAAATCGGTCAAGTTACTCTGATATTCAAGAAAGGCAGTAAATCATCAGCCAAGAACTACAGACCAGTAAGCTTGACTTCAGTACTGTGTAAGATGATGGAGGGGTTCATTAGAGATGAGCTCATTAATCACATGTCTAACTCTATCGCCAATTGTCAGCACGGCTTCCTAAGTGGATGATCTTGCATCACATAACTGTTAGAAACACTAGACTACTACACAGATGCCCTAAATCAAGGTGGAGCAGTCGAATCTACCTGGATTTTGCCAAAGCATTTGATACCGTCCCCCATCAGAGATTACTCAGCAAATTAAAGAGCTACGACATTGACGAAGATGCTTTATGTTGTCGTTAATGGCTCCAGCTCAAATTTGGGCCCACGTCCTCAATGGAATCCCCCAAGGTAGCGTGCTGGGACTGGCATTGCTCATTTGCTATATTAATGACATGCTTGAAGCAGTAAGTAGCATAATAAAACCGTTCACTGATCATACCAATCTCTTCACAAAGATAACTTCAGATGAGGACCATGAGCACCTACAGACAGAGTTCAACAACCTGAAAGACTGGTCATATATTTGGTAGTTACGTTTTAACTCATCCAAGTGTAAAACCGTGCATTTGGGTAGATCCAATTAGAAGCAACCTTACAGTATGCAGGAAAATAGTCAAAGCGTATTACTCAACGAGACCATCTGTGAAAAGATCTTGGCGTTTTTGTTGACAACTGACTCAAATTCAACAATCATGCAGAGACAGCAGTGAACAAAGGCAACAAAAGAGTTGGGATGATTAGAAGATCATTGGCTTCATGGATCCTGTCATATTTGTATTGTTCGACAAAAGTCTTGTTCGACCCCATCTAGAATATGGAGACGTGGTATGGTCTCTTCTCTATATAAAAAAAAGACATGCAGCTACCTGAAAACGTTCAGCGAAGAGCAACAAAAATTATTCCATGGCTTAGTGACATACCATATGAAGATAGACTGAGAATGCTTAAACTACCCAGTTTGGTATATAGACGGCTACGGGAGAACCTTATCGAGGCATACAAATACAAACACAATATTTAAATGTTAATCGAGAACAATTACTGCCATCAGATGTGGGTGGTGTCGCACAAGAGGCAACAGCTATAAGCTGACCAAATAGCGTTTTTGGGGTGATACCAGGAAGTATTTCTTTAGCATACGAGAAAATAATTATTGGACAGCTTACCGCACCATATAGTATCAGCTTCAACATGTTTAAAGGAAGGCTTGATAATTATTATCGCGAGAGCACCCATACACCCAGTTCATGACCTTACCCGTCCGCACCTAATCAGTCAAACAGGTTAACTAGTCTAACCAGCAGAAGAGGATATATATATATATATATATATATATATATATATATATATATATATATATATATATATATATATATATATATATATATATATATATATATATATATATATCTGTGTGTGTGTGTGTGTGTGTGTGTGCGTGCGTGCGTGCGTGCGTGTGTGCGTGCGTGCGTGCGTGCGTGCGTGGGTGGGCGGGTGGGCAGTCTGGCGGGCGTGCGGGTGGGTGGAGGTGTGTGTGTGTGTGTGTGTGTGTGTGTGTGTGTGTGTGTGTGTGTGCGTGCGTGTGTGTGGGTGGGTGGGTGGGTGGGTGGGTGTGTGTGGGTGTGTGTATGTATGTATCTATTTATGTATGTAAGACACAGCTACTAACTACATTCCACGATCTGGCTAAAACATATGATAAAAATCTTCAAAATGACATAGCAATTCTAGATGTCTTAAAGGCACTTGGCACCGTCCATCACCTCGAATTGGAAACTGGAAAATAGACAAATATGGAGTCAGTGGCCAATTACATATGTGGCTATCTTCATTTCTCACCACACGACATATGCGTGTTGTAGCTAATGGTCAACTATCCAAGGAAGGAACAGTAGACGCTAGTGTTCTGCAAGGTACCGTCCTCGGACAACTCTTATTCCTCTGCCATATTAATGATGTACCAGGGACTTTTAGGTTACAAGTTAGATTATTCACATATGACTGCTTACTTTACCGTACCATACGATTTGATGCAGACCACCATATCCCCAACAAGACCTGGAGAAATTATACCAGTGGGCTGAGAAGTGGGGTATGAAATTTAACAGCAAGAAGGGTTACATCCTTAACATCAGAAATAGATCATCACGCTTTTATACTTTGGACAATACCACCGTAAGTCAATTTTAGGCAAACCCATATCTTGGCATTACATTTTAAGAAGATTTTAGATGTAGTACACACACTGGAAACAGCTCAAAAAAGCAATTCAACTCTCTGATTCTGGCGTAGAAACCTTAGGTCATCTTCTACCTCCTCTAAACATGCTGCCTATGTGTCACTTGTTCGTTCAACACTTATGTATGGCTCGGTAATGCGGGACCCGTCACCCATATCTCCAAATGGACACCGATAAATTAGAACGTATTCAGAGACGGGCTGCTAGACTTATAACAAAGGACTACATGTCATGTGAACAGGGATGTATTCAGAAATTGCTTGGCAAACTGGAAATTCCAACACTTCAGAGGCACAGAAAACAAAACCGTTTAGTGTTCTTGCACGAAGTGGTAAATGGGTTGGTACCGACTATGCCACAAGATCAGTTTCTATCTCCCATCAGACCTAAATGATCGCTATGAGCCAATTGAAGGGTTCTCTGCAGACAACATAGTTATATGTTCAGCAAGAAACAAATCTAAGTGCTTTGTGGTCGACAATAGTAGAACTGAAGTCTACAGAAACCTTTTCTTCATAGACACGGTTGTTCCATGGAACCAGCTAGATGAAAATACGGTTTGTGCAGACACAGTCGAAGAATTTAAATTTAAAAATAAACTGCAGACAGTATAATTTAATTGCGAACTCTCTCTCTCTCTCTCTCTCTCTCTCTCTCTCTCCTCTCTCTCTCTCTCTCTCTCTCTCTCTCTCTCTCTCTCTCTCTCTCCCCCCATTCCATCATTACAGTCGCACAAGAGAAAATAGCTAATATCTATATATATATATATTCTTTAGCAGTAAATTTTAGACCTGTTTCATTAACATATAATATAGTGTATGCTGTAAGATTTTAGAACATATCTTACTATGTAACATAAATACTCACCTTAATTCAAACAACGTTATAACAAAAAGTCACCATGGGTTCAGAAAAAAGCATAGCTCTGAAACACAGTTGAGACATGTTATAGATGACTGGGCCAACTCCTTGGATAATAGACAACAAGTAGACGTATTCATTTTAGACTTCGAAAAAGCGTTTGATGCTGTTCCCCATGACATCTTAAAAACTAAACTAAATTGGTATGGGGGTGTCATGCCAGGTGCTACAATGGATAGATTCGACGTAGGCAATGTGTGGTCGTAAATGGAGACCAATCAAAACTATCAGAAGTAACACCTGGTGTACTCCCAAGGCACGTTGTTTTCTGTATGCATACATGATATTATTTAAAACATATCATCAGTGGACCTTTCCATTTTAGCTATGCCCCACCCATCACTAGCCAAGCTCCACCTACACCTCGCCATGTTGGGATTGATCGATCCCGAATGCACTAGCTATCAATTTCCTGAAAACTGTACAGGGAAGCTGTTGAATACTTGGCAATTAATGTGACTGGGCGCTGTTGCTGTCATAGGCAGCAACAGCGTCCAGTTAAATTAGTTGCAAAATTTTCAACAGAATATTTATTAAATAGTACAAGCAAAGAATTTGTACAACAACGCATAGACCGTCTTCAAATATGCGTTCGTGACGTATTTATCGACGTCATTCATGACGTCATTCATTATGATGTCATTCTACACATCACGCAGTTCATTATGATGTCATATGATGGGTGGGTACTCTGGGAAGGCGAGTTATCAAGACGCAGATGAGTGTGCTTGTTATAGAGAGATAAAATCGATAGCCTTTCTTAGCCCTCTGCTGTTCCTTCTTTGCCTGAATGATCTAACTAATATCTGCACGCACATACTATTAATTCACCTTTCCGGAGTACCCACCCCTCATATGACATCATAATGAACTGCGCGATGTGTAGAATGACATCATAATGAATGACGCCATGAAGCTATCATCAAGCTATGGCGTTGGTGGACTACCTGTGAAAGTTGACAAAGGGCAAGATCGAATTTCTTTCATGTTTGATAACTGATGACGTTGTGGAAGAAAACGTCTGTGCATCTCGGCTGTTACTGGCAGCACACCAGGTCGGACATCAATAATTCGAGTGACGATATTTTAGGACGATTCTGTACTTTGCGCAATATAGATCGTGTGCAAAACCCTCTTGTGGAGAACACTCATTTCCGGTATACATCCAAATTTCGATTCCATGTAGGAGGCGAGTTTGGAGGCAAGTTAGTGATCCAAATTTTCCTGAACACTGCCGGATTCAAGCTGTTCTTGCCATGAAATCAAGTCTCATGTATGCTGGCTTTCTGGCTGTGGAGATATATGATTCAAGCCGTAGTTGCATAATATTGTGAACAGGTCTCTGGATCTCTCTGAGTTGGGCTGCATGGTAGGCAACTTCAAGTTCATGGCTGTTTAAAGTGATGGAGGATTTCTGCATATCTGATTTACCGTCATTGTAAATGATGACATTAGTTCTTTGCATTCCTATGGGATAGCGGCTCTCTGTAATTTATATCCGCGATAAGAGAAACAACTGATTAGGAGTCTGGTCTATTGCATGGAACAAGCACGTCTATACCTTCTTAATAATGTAGGTTCCAATGCTTCAATGTGCATATTTGATAGGCGACTGGGGTCAAGTTGGACTGGCGAGCCATAGTTAACTATAGTTGACTAAATGCCAGCTGAACTGGAAATAGGTAACTAGCTAGTTGTCTACAGTCGACTAGCAACTCGAGCTCATTCGCAAATGGTTAGTACACAATTGACATAAAATTCAAAATGGCGGATAGAATTTACTTGCCATGCACAAATGCATATACACATGTAAATGCTTCGTTAATTGGGGTTTGATGAAATTACACTTTCCTATTGTATGCTAATGGCCACAAGACTCCTTTCCTTCCCATGCTATCTCATAACCAGCATTTGTCTGGGAATAGCAAATTTGTGTGTTCAGTACATAAACTAACTGACTAATATTGGCCAGTCGAACATGATCTAAGTGTTGTACATCCTAAAGATTAGAGGCATGGTTTCCTGCTGAGAATATGCCTCTAACTTGGTGAGAGGGCATGTTCCTATGCCATCCAAATGACTTTACTGTTATACAGATTCTACTTCAGAGACCAGATACGTGGGACCCAGTCGATCTCCATAGTGGGTCGATTATCACACAACTGTGGATTATGTTGCTTTTTTGGTACCTTATTAGTAGAGGAGCGGCCATTCATATAAAGAGGCATATTGAAGGAGTTACTTGTTACCCCCCCCCCCCCCCCCACACACACACACACACACACACACATGGTAGAACAAAACGCAATTGTATTTTTGTTAATGCCTCATGTATATAGTATCAAAACATAATGGTTGTGGTGATTTCTCTTGGTGGTAGGGGTGTTGTATAGATTAATTTCTATACCTACTCAAATGTGGCTTAAAATTGGCAACTGAACAACTGACACATACAGATATCCAAACACAGTCACATATATCATTGGATTTGACAAGCTCATATGTTTATTAACTTTAATTGCATTTAATAAACATACATTCATAGCATGTTGTATAATTTTGTGTTTATTTGTGATGTTATCTGATGTACAACTTGTATATAACGAGCATCTGTTTTGGGGACATTAGATGCTGGTTCTTAACGAGTCATCATAAGATCACTTATCATTAAGAACCAAAATACTTTGATGTCAAAAGCAATAGAGATGCGTAATAACTCATTTTACTGACAATATGTCTGTTTGGTGACATCTAGGGTGTCCGTTATAGACAGGTCTGTAGCTTTATAGACAGATTCATCACAATGTCATTCTGACTGAATGAAGAAGAGAGCTATATAAGCTAAATTATCCACAATGTTTCAGAGACTTAAACATGAGCATTTATATCAATCATAACTGAAATTGGACACACAGAAAAATCAAATGCCATAGACATTATAGTTATCATCAAATTATAGTGCAGCATCAGTCGTCATTTTCACTAAAATGGTATAATTCATCAGTTTCCTCATGATGTGGTGGTTGACAATTTGTGCAATCTGCGCAAGTGCACATTTCAATGCAAGGAAGACCAGCATGCAACTACGAACATTTCATTGGCATAGTATAACTTGTATCATTGCAGTACAGATGGGTGATATCTCTAACTTCAACAGGGGCACACTCCTTTTCATACATTTAGGGTTTCACTGATCCATCACTTTCTTTGATACATCCATAATCTACAGGTGCCATCAGATCTAGATTTTCTATATAGCTTTGGCACCACACAGATGTCTGGTTTAGGGCTCTGAGGACATGCAGTTGAGCATGTGTACATTGTTCATGTGTTCCGATAGTTTTGTGAGGACTGAACGCCTACGCTGAATGCACTTGTTGCCCCACACATCTTGTTAGGGAATGTACAGCTCATGTGCAAAGGCCGACCTTTTTAACCAGCTTCTGCACAATGGAGTGAACTGGAATATATCTGTCCCGAGTTATAGGTGTGTCAGTGTGCCGAGCTTGCATGTATACCTCGCTTGTCAAAAGACCTAGCCACTAGTAGTAGATCATAATCACTAGACCGTCATTAACGTCACAATATACAAAAATTAAATTAGTTTTAGCAAGGTCAATGGCGTGAAGTACAATTCTTGTATCTGCATCCTCTTGCGTGGATGACAAATGCTCTACCTTTTTCACCCCATAGTTCCTAATTATCTTTACAGTTTTGTCATCAGCATACCCTCCAATAAGTATGATACGATTGTTGCGTTGCAGACGAACTCCAAAGCAATGGAGTCAATTACAAATACAACTAGTGCAGACTTGTTTGCAGAGCCTTTCTGGAAGAGTGTAATTTGATACGTCAGGGCTAACTGAGACTTGCTGATTAGCTGTTGTTTCACCAATTGCACGGCGTTAATGCTCCATCATTTTACTGAGTCTTTTTTGTCATACCGATCAAATACTACTGTGACACTAGTGATGCCAGGTTCCCCATATTGTAGAAGTCCCATGATCTTCCTTAGAATTTGATCTGACATGTAATTAAATGCCTTGGACAATCTCTCTTGTTACTTAGACTGTGTGGAAGGACTTAAATTTAATCACACAGTGATTCAAGCTTCATAGCCAATTCAACCTTTGGTGTTTTACTCATAGATCCGTCATCATGCCGTTGATACAGACAAGTGTCAGCGAAGCAGTACTCTCACTGAAACACAAGAGTTTCTTTTGTTTGTCTGATGACAAGCTTGCGCATATTCTCAAATGTTTTCATTTTAGTTTGTGCTAGTGGATCCCTGAAACTTAATTCGCTGTCTTTTACCAAGCGTTCCTCTATAAAGTTGGCCATTTGTAACTCGCCAGGCGCTTTTAGATTTGACAATCATTCCTCTACTTGCAATAAGTCCTGTTATGATGTTAATCATAGAGCATAACACAGTGTCCAAGTTAAAGGGATTCTGGTACTGGTTTAGTACAACATCAACAATTTTCTCCACATCAGAAGTATCTCTGACTCGTTTTGTGCTACCCAGGTTAGCATTGCATTTTGGGGTTGATGATGTGGTACACATCGATTTGATAGCCTGTGAATATGCACCAGAAACATGCTTAGTAACAGCCATCATAGCAGAGTTCACCTTTTTAATGTAACCCCAATGATGTCACCCTGTCCTTTAGCTTCACGGTTTACTGTTTGTTCCCATACTTGATCACTAGGTACACAGTTGAATTGGTATTTAGCAGATCTATGGACAACGAATCCTCCATCGTATAAATGTATGTAGGAAGGAGGCTGTTCAAATTCAAGCTGCCTCATTTCAGATACATTATAAAGGTGAGTATTAGGCATAGTTGCTCCTCCCAACAAAAATAAAATATGGTATTGCCTCACAAACTGCATCAAGATGAAGAATAACGTCTGTCTCACGTCCTACCCTTCCAGCAGACAGGAACCTGGTCAGCGTTTCTTCCCCATTAGAAATATCTAAGCTGTCTATGAGTTCAATATATGACTGGTCGTCCTTTCCTTGAACCGTGTGTTGCAAGTCAATTAGTCATTGTGCTGTGTTGACATCAACCCAAGGCAAAACCTCTTTCTCTGACCAGGCTTGAGTAGATTGCAAATACAGTCGTGATAATGATTCTGCTACCAGCTTAAGTCCTTTGACAGCCCGATTCAACTGCTTATCCTGAAGCATTTGATGAACTGTGGCACAAGCGTAAATTCCTGTTATGGTAACAGCTCACCATCACAAAACAGCTTTCCAAAGCTTACAATATTGATGCATTATCACTCATTTATTGTAAATTGCCATATCTTCATTGACAAGGATAATATCCTATCCCAGTTTCTTAGATACAGCTACTAACTTCAGCAATGTTGTATAGACTGTTGATAAATCAGATGGTGGTGCAGGTAAGAAAGGCGGATATTTGACGTTTGCTACTGGTGTACTGTTTCTTGATATTATTGCATTGAAGCCACTCCATGCTGGAATAGTCTGTCCATCCTTATCACTAAAGCGTGCAAGTTCTCAAATTAAATCTTTCAACCTGACTTCGGAGATTTTCTCTGTATTTGTGTCCAAACAAAAAACGTCTGATACAGTAGGTTGTTCTGGTATTTTGTGTAGCTTTTCATATCGTGTAAATGGTTTTTCATTATATTCTGTCACATCAAGTGCCTTCTGCATTGTACGTTACATCTTGCCATCATCATCTTGAGTTTCACATAGTTGGTCCAACACAATGGCTATGGCATGGGTTGTTGATTTTTCATCAAGTGTTCTTTCGTTTTGATCAAAATTGACAATGGCTGCATCAGCGTATGTCTGTCTGTTCCCATCCACCATATTTTGTATTCCACATGGTATGTACACATCTTCCGCTTGTGAAAGTTGATCCATTGCGACAGATGTCACAAAATGTCTCACTACATCATAAGACTCTGACAAAGAGCAATAACGTTGTGGCATAGGGGCCAGTGCTCGTGTATTCTTGTGCGATGCTATTCGTTCACAGCTACTGGAGACATTTTCAAAGTCAAATCCAAAAAATAAAGTCATACAAGAGATCTGGAACACAGTCTCTGCAATGGTCAGTAGCAAATTCTGCAGTAGATAGGTATCCATCTGATGATTACTTGACAGAAGGCATCAATTTCCTCAGTATCACAGCAGCTCTGCACAGCACCAATATTTCATCAATGTGCAAAGCAATACTTGTGCTAGGCACTAAGATCTTCTAGATCTGACTGAATTTGTGAAGTTAATTTCATCCGCAGATCAGTTGCCTTTCTAAGTGTGTCAACCACAGTTATTGCACAATAAGTATGAATAGGCAGAACGTTCAATGCAGGGCGATCTGTCTTGGAAGTTGACCGTAAGGCGATGCTTTAATTTCTGTGTGGAATAACATTCTGCTTCTGGCTTTGGAACACCCATTTCAATGGAAATTTCAGTAAATCATTGCGAAAAATACTTTTTATTGATCAATAAAACATATTAAATATTGTGAAAAAGAAAACATTTGCAATACCATATACAGCTTAGAAATATACTTACTGATCCGAATGCCTGTGTAATTTAAGGAAAGCTGTACAGAACCAAAAAACAAATATTTCGAAATTCTAGGTGTCAGAAAACATATCTACCACCGAAAGTGATGAACACAACCATGCATTTCACACTTTATGGATGATAATCTTTAAGAAAAGTTCGTATTGTTCTACAGTGGGAGGGGCATCCGACCACTTTCTGGCATTAGCCACTCCTCTATAGTCCATTATCACTAACTTGATACCTACATTAAATTCGACCCGATCCAGCCAGTGGCTCATGAGAAATCAGTATTTGCTCATTAGCTGAAAATCTCATTTCGTGTGTGGCCATTTTGAATTGTAAGACAAAATAATAGGGTTTATTTATTTTTGTGAACAATTCATCATGCTTTGTGAAATAATATTGTTTGGTATGAATAAGGTAGTCCCCATGTCCTTTCAAGATTCACTTCACCAATTTGTGGCATGTGTGTGTGAAAGTGGTCGTGAAGGCACATTAATATGGCAATGGCCACTCATTACACACGAGATTATATTCTTGGTCTTGTGTTGAAGGAGATCTGATGAGCCACGAATGAGCGTTGTTGAATAGTAGAGAAATTAAGGCTGCTAGAACAGAAGCTATAGCTATAGCTAGAAATGGACCCATCCTTTAGCAGCAACATAGTGTATATGTAGCTGTTGTCTGTGGGCTTGTGTCAACCATTTTAAAGTTATTATTTTTTTCAAAATAACTAGCTAACTATCTGCGATATCTTAAAGCTGGTGTCTCTTTGGCGATATTTATCGTCCATGCATGAGTCAATAAGCTAGGTTACACCCAGATAAGATAAAGGCTGCCTTTTCACCTGGATAAGACCTAATATGGTGGGGTGGGTGGTGGGATTATATAAGGGTGGGGTGGAGTACAAAGCACACACGTGTCCATTCCCAGTGTATTGTCTCGTGCTCTCAGGAAATAACTCAACCCAGATACTAATTCACATGCTAACGCGATATTTAAGAGGTTGAGTATTATTTTTGAAATAATTAGACTGAAAGTCGCTGCTGCATAAAGCAGCAACAGACTTCAGTTCAATTGTTTTCAAAACATACATTGAAATATTTAATAATTAGCTAAGCTTAAGCAAAATTTCTGGAAACTCGTGAGGAAAACGTTGCTAAGAATACTAGCGTTCATTTGTTTTCGTCTTCTAATCTTTGAAAATTCTTATTTTTATTTAGCAGGTTTATTACGATGATATTTCAATTGAAAAACGGTTATAAAGTACTGTTGTAGTACAACATATTAATAGTGTTGATAAATTGTTGTTAAATTTCAGTAGCTTGTTAGTTAAATACTCAAAACATCGTTAGAATAAGAAATATCTAGCTACAGTATGGGACAATTAGACGATAGGCGTGTCTTGATATTCATTCTAGCGCTCAGTGGTAAGACCCGCATTTCTTTTTCTTTAGTCACTTAACCCTTACACGACAAAACCGGCCAAACCCGACCTTTGCATTGGCCTTGAGGAATATCCATTTGTAGGTCAAGAGAAGACTATTTTTTAACGTTTACCACTGGAATGACCCAGTCATTCCAGTGGTAAAGTTTCAAAAATAGTCTATTCTTGGCCTGCAAATGGACATGCATTAAGTACATATTTTAATTTTTTGAATAAATTTAGTGATTAAATGGTTAAAGTCATCCTGAAGCAATACGATTAGGGGATATTTAAAAAAGAATTTGACGATCGTCATCTTCGGACCCGCGATTTTATTTTAGTATTTGTAGCCGCCATTATATGTGATTCTATTTGTATTGCTGTTTCACAATGCTTCGTATAAAACTATTCGTGTAACGCTCACCGCTACCATAGGGATAGGGAATATACGAGTAGAATCACAACACTATATGCCTACTCTTACCCGCGCTATCGAGGTAGCGCTGCTCACCTTGTAGGACTATCAGTAGTGATAAGGAAATGGTTTTATACGGATCACCGTGCACCAGCAAGAAGAATATATAGAATCCAAAATAAATGTAGTGTTACCGTCATATATCAAACTAAAATGACAGCTCCGAAGAAGACGATTGTCACTGGATTTTTCTAAATATTTCCTAATCTTATTGCTTCATGAGAATCTTAACCCTCACAGACTGGAACCTAGAAATTCTGTATAATTATAGTGAAGTTATGCTGAATATTTTCAAACTAATTTGACTGCCAGTTATTTCTTCCTTAAAGCGATGCTAATCTCATCTCAAATGTTGTATTGTACCAATAGATTATGGTTTATACATTCCATATCATCCATATCCTGTCACATTCCCTGTATCACAATTATCTGCTTCGTAATATCGCGTTTATGTTGAACAATGATTTCCCACATTCTGTCTACTCAAGCAATAGGGCGTGATGTCAAGTAAGTGCCAATGTATTACATTCTTTATTATGTAAAAATCATCTTGTTGCATATTTTGAAACTAATTTGACTGGAAGTTGTTGCTGCCCAGCAACAACCTCCAGTCAAGTTAGTTTCAAAATATTCATCAGCTTACCTGTATGGTTGCTTTTATATAACGTTGTCAAAATATTTGTGGCACCACTATGACTAAGCGTATAGACCGAGGAAGATACGCTAATTCCTTTGATCAACTCTCAGAGTAAAACTGCTGGACTGTACATCCGCCAACAAGCCGCTGACCCGACCCGCGTTAAGTTACTATTGCACAAAATACACCGCAATTTAACCCGTTCCTATGATAAACTAAAATCACTATATTATTTAAGTCATACCTCATTGGAAAGCGCATTCAATTGTCTAAACATTAACGCATTATTTATTTTTTTTGTGGAAATCTTTCATTGGGTTATTTGTGTAAATAAATTACACCATTATACCTAAATTCATTAAATCAATTTCGTTGTTGATTCAAACGAAATTAGCTGGCTATCTAGACATGTTGTCTGGCTATCTAAAAATGTTGTCGCTAGCTGGACATCTAGAAATGTTGTCACTAGCTGGCCATCTAGAAATGTTGTCGCTAGCTGGCTATCTAGAAATGTTGTCACTAGCTGGCCATCTAGAAATGTTATCGCTAGCTGGCCATCTAGAAATGTTGTCACGAGCTGGCCATCTAGAAATGTTGTCGTTAGCTGGCTATCTAGAAATGTTGTCTGGCTATCTAGAAATGTTGTCGCTAGCTGGACATCTAGAAATGTTGTCACTAGCTGGCTATCTAGAAATGTTGTCTGGCTATCTAGAAATGTTGTCGCTAGCTGGACATCTAGAAATGTTGTCACTAGCTGGCTATCTAGAAATGTTGTCTGGCTATCTAGAAATGTTGTCGCTAGCTGGACATCTAGAAATGTTGTCGTTAGCTGGCTATCTAGAAATGTTGTCTGGCTATCTAGAAATGTTGTCGCTAGCTGGACATCTAGAAATGTTGTCACTAGCTGGCCATCTAGAAATGTTGTCGCTAGCTGGCCATCTAGAAATGTTTTCACTAGCTGGCCATCTAGAAATGTTGTCGCTAGCTGGCCATCTAGAAATGTTGTCACGAGCTGGCCATCTAGAAATGTTGTCGTTAGCTGGCTATCTAGAAATGTTGTCTGGCTATCTAGAAATGTTGTCGCTAGCTGGACATCTAGAAATGTTGTCACTAGCTGGCTATCTAGAAATGTTGTCTGGCTATCTAGAAATGTTGTCGCTAGCTGGACATCTAGAAATGTTGTCACTAGCTGGCCATCTAGAAATGTTGTCGCTAGCTGGCCATCTAGAAATGTTGTCACTAGCTGGCCATCTAGAAATGTTGTCGTTAGCTGGCTATCTAGAAATGTTGTCTGGCTATCTAGAAATGTTGTCGCTAGCTGGACATCTAGAAATGTTGTCACTAGCTGGCCATCTAGAAATGTTGTCGCTAGCTGGCCATCTAGAAATGTTTTCACTAGCTGGCCATCTAGAAATGTTGTCGCTAGCTGGCCATCTAGAAATGGATAAGTGCTTTAGCTCGTGAGTGAGACATACGAGGAGATAAAGTGATCATGCCATATCGAAGATGCATATCTGAGTGGAGAAAGCCATTTCTAGATAACTATTCTTTAACGTTTGCCACTAGAGTAAGTGGCCCGATAACCGAACGAGTCATTCTAGTGATACATTTTCAAAAATAATCTCTTGGGTCTGCAAACGGATTTGTTGTAAGAGAACCCGCAATGGACTTTTCCTGTTTTAGCTATCTAATGTTCACCCACATCTCGCTAGTGTTGGGATCAATCAATCTCCAAACTCCCTGACTATCAATTTCCAGAAAACTATACAGGCAAGCGGTTGAATATTTTGAAACTAACTTGACTGGGCGCTGTTACTGCCTATTGACTGGTAACTATAGGCTATATTGGCAGCAACAGCACTTAATCAAAGTAGTTTCAAAATATTCAACCGCTTACCTATATGTTTACCTTAAAATTGGGATTCTGTCAATTCATTGTTCAAATATATAAATCGATCCCAAACACGCACAAAAGGTGGGCGGGGCATAGCTAGAAATGGGGGTGGTGGTGCTTATAAATTGCTCGCTCCGTCGAGTTGTACTAACCCGCTTAAAGGAATTTATTTAGTTCATTATAATGCCGTGTCCGTTTTAGATAGTTTTTAAAGCGATGCTAATCTTATCTCAACTGTTGTATTGTACCGATAGGTTATTGTTTATAGATTTCATATCTTTCATATCCTGTCACATTCCCGTATCTGTATCACAATTATCTTCTCTGTAATATCATATCACGCATATGTTGAACAATATAATCTTCGACATTTTGTCTACGCAAGCGATAGTGCGTGATGTCATGTATGTGCCAAAGCATTAAATTCTTTATTATGTAAAAATCATCTTGTTGAATATTTTGAAACATTTGACTGGAAATTGTTGCTGCCTATGCTTATGCCTAGTCAAATTAGTTTCATCAGCTTACCTGTATGGTTGCTTTTTTATAACATTGTCAAAATTTGTGTGGCCCCTCTATGACTGAGTGTATAGACCGAGGCAGATACGCTAGTTTTTTCCTGATTGGTTGAAAAGTAAAACATGACAGCCATCATAGGCTGTAGAAATGTATCAACATTCAGCTACTCAAGTCTGAATATCATTCTTTAGCGGCACGATAATAAGCTTAATATTCTATGTATAGCTTATGAGTGGCGTGTTAGACCACTTGAATAACTATTATGATGCGACGTTAGTGCTCATTTAATGTACTTTATAGATTATTATGTGTTAAATTTTTCAGGTTCTGTTCTTCAATACGGTGGCATGATCTCTATTGGATTATCCGATGGCAGCGGGTCATCCAACGTTCAATACAATGATCTAAATGCGACGTCCAGAAACTCTGACCATATTAACAAAACACCGCCACTGTCAACCTTTCTTCAAGATGTTGACATAACCGTACATATCACCATTGTGAACAATAGGAGCAACAAGGTGTCACCTCAGCTAACACCTATGCAGTATCTGAATATTATAGCCAGTCACCTGTCCAAATACGCAACAGAACGGACTGAACATACAAATTATTACGATGACAACAGTAGAAATAAAAAGACCATTGTAAAACGTTCCTACGGCTATTTGCCTATAACATATCTAAATATACGGAATCCTAATATGAGTATTACTTCGCACGTGACCCCGACACGATTGTCAGATAGCTTAACGGGAAATCGCACACGTGACTGGTTGTCTAACTTCCAGAATATCCGACGCTTTTGTCCGATTTACGGATCACTAACTTGTGAAGTTATGTTTTCCCCTTCAAAAAATTGTATGCCCAACACAACTTTGAGTTCTATTGCAAAATTCTTGCATTCTGAATTTGAACTTTTTAATCAATCCTCAAATAGTACATGGCACCCGGAGAATCTAAGGCTTACACTATGCAAAATGGATGGGAACTCATTTCTGTTCTCACCAGATACTAAGGAAGGAAATGGCACACGTACGGATCCAATAAATTCCCTTCAATTCAAAAAATATATAGTTTGGTCAATGGCACAAAGACCTACCTTTAAAATTGGTTTCTGTGGAAATGGATCCAAAACGACCGATGATTACTGTTATAGCTTTAAAACTGTCCGTCATGAGAGGCTCTGCGGGATCTTCCAAATGTGCCATCTTAGCCATAGTCACACTCGTAATGGGTCTGTGTGTGATAGAAGGCATCCTCAACATCCGATAAAATTGTCAATTCTCGGTCTTAAAAAAGGTAATGCGCTGAACTGTGCATTAGCATTGTACCAGGTGAACCAGCAAAGGTCATCACATACTGTAACCATATCTTGCAAGAATATCACGGATGTCCTTATTCCAAAGGATGTAGAAAGCATGGAGTGTAGTAAGGAAAACGATGGATACAACTGTTCGGTTTGGCTAGAAATAGGGTCGTTAAACGAAACATATATTAGAGGCGTAGAAAATATTAACAAAACCCAGAATAATATGTCGCTATCGTTGTCCAATTCTACTATGCTTCCATGGAATGCTGCTACTACTAGGCCATTGATAGGCAACTGGTCCATCCAAGTTGGCCCACAAACAACGGCACTAAGCACAACTCCCATGACGACACAAGCGGGTATAACACCAATTCAGACGACACGATACATTACACCATCAGTGAGTGAATCGGCTACTACCGGTGTGGTTCAAAATACAGCTACGCCAGTTTCCACAGCTGTTGAACAAACAACATCACCGACAAGCAACAACTCGGCACCTGCCATTGATGTTTTCAGTATCATGACGAATGCTACAACTATTCCTCAGTTGTGTAAACTGGACACTCCACCTTTTTCACCGATCTGCGAAATCATCTTTTCACCACAAACGAATGGGTCAAGGAGGAGAGCTTTGCAGGATATCTCACTTCGTTTACTCTCTGACCTTGGTGATTTTAATAGGTCTATGAGTAATTCGTGGCATGTACAAAGCATGCACCTCAGACTTTGTAAAATCAGCAATTACTCATTTTTATTTCAATCGGCTATTACTTCGCACCCTGGTTATCAAACGGCTATGCTAAAATTCAATGAATATCTAGTAATGTTGTTGCTACGAAGTCGTTCTTTCTGCGTAAATGTTTGCAGAGAAAGTAGTATGTCTCTGAATGCTACTGGTGCATATTGTTATAGCATGGATAGTTATGGATCAGGCGGTGGCATTTGTGGACCTTTTCAAAAGTGCATTAACAAGATCAACAACAGTGCTTTAATCTGTGACAGAAAACATGCTCATCATCCGATCAGATTAACACTCATATATTTGAGTGGCATGGCTGGAGATTGTATGCTGACACTGCACGACGTTAATCTGGAAAGGTCCCCAGAGGGTGTATCACTTAGATGCAGTAGCGTTGTACGTGTGATTAATCCTCTGGTGGTGCGTAAGTTGGTATGTAGGCAGAACGGCCATGGATACAATTGTTCCATGTGGTTAGAACCGGGGACATTAAGTATTACATTAAGTAGAAGTGCATGGTTTACGGATAAAAGCAATGAAACCGCAGCGTCAACTCCAAATGTTACTACAGGGACGAACCTAACAACAGAACCCTCAAAATCAGTAACACAACCCACCCGCGCTCTCATAAACATAACCGTACCACATCCAAACACTTCTATGCAATTTTATCCAACAAATGCTACTGCTACATATATGGTTAGAGTTACCTTAGAGACGAGCTCCAGTCCCGTGTCAGTTGAACATACGACTAGCATGAATTCTGAAACGACAAGCAGTATAATTGAGAATGGGAATTCTCTGACCACACCCTTTCTCAACAATACACCAAGCATTATAATAAATACCACACCAAACAGCACCGATGCTACAGAATTCACAAAAACACCCACAGATGAGCCTCTTAACACAGGCGCCCATCAATCTGGGACATCACGTGTTGTGGAGAGATCTAGTGGAACATCTTCTACCATGACAGGTAATGGAGGAATCCAGTTTTAGGTATGCCACACCCATCTCTAGCTAAGCCCTACACACACCCACACCCGCTTTGCTCGTATTGGGATCGATAAATCCCTGCAGTCCTTAAATCTCAATATCCAGAAAACTATACAGATAAGCTATGGCAGCAACAACGCCCAGTCAAATTAGTTTCAAAATCTTCAACAGGATGTTTATTAAATAGTAAACACATACAATTCATACAACTTGACGAACTATTAAGCGTTTATGATAGACTAAATCGCGGCATCCATGACGAAATTGATTATAACGTCCGCCTCCATGTGACGTAGTTAATTGTGACGTTATATGATTGATCGATAAACCGGATACCTCTATTTCTGTTTTGTCTTTCAATCAGTCGTGACACATTCGTTTGCTCATCTCGTCCGAAAGAAACGTAATCGTAAATCATTGGATCGATAGACAGGTACATTATTAGCAATGGCCTGCCCATTTTTAGCTAAGCTGCGCCGATGTTCTGCGCTTGTTGGGATCGATTTACTTTGAATCCTGAATTCCCAGAATCGCGATTTTAATGTAACTATACTGTTAACATTTTGAATATTTTGAAACTAATTTGACTGTGGACTGTTGATGCCTACAGCTCATTAAAGACATACAATTCGACGACGACGACGACTGCTGCTGCTGCTACTGTTACTGCTGCTGCTGCTGCTACTGCTTCTGCTGCTGCTGCTGCTGCTGCTACTACTACTACTACTACTACTACTGCTGCTGCTGCTGCTGCTGCTGCTGCTGCTGCTGCTGCTGCTGCTGCTACTACTACTACTACTGTTGCTGCTGCTGTTGCTGCTGCTGTTGCTGCTACTACTACTGCTACAGCTACTGCTACTGCTACTGCTACTGCTACTGCTACTACTATTACTACTACTACTACTACTACTACTACTACTACTACTACTACTACTACTACTACTACTACTACTACTATTACTACTACTACTACTACTACTACTACTACTACTACTACTACTGCTACTGCTACTACTACTACTACTACTACTACTACTACTACTACTACTACTACTACTACTACTACTACCGCTGCCGCTGCTGCTGCTGCTACTACTAGTACTACTACTACTACTACTACTACTACTACTACTACTACTACTACTACTACTACTACTACTACTACTACTAGTACTACTTCTACTACTACTACTACTACTACTACTACTACTACTGCTGCTGCTGCTGCTGTTGCTGCTGCTGCTACTACTACTACTACTACTACTACTACTACTACTACTACTATTACTAATACTAATACTGCGTATTTCAGATCCGGGTATTACTTTTCCGGCCTTGGTTGTGCCATCATCTTCACCAATCAATGATTGGAGTAGAAGACCTGTCAATCAGAGTAAGTTACTTGCCAAATTAATCCTTGGCTCTATAGATTGTGACAGGGTATAAAACACGGGAAAAAGCTCTGATCAGTGCACATAGGGAGGTGGGGGCGGGGGGGGGGTGTCATCCACCGCAAAATGTTACAATCTACTCTCGGATGATGCAATTTTTGTGGCAAACTTGGACAATGGACCTTTCCATTTTAGCTATGCCCCGCCCATCTCTAGCTAAGCTCCACCCACACCTCGCTCGTGTTGGGATCGATCGATCGCTGAACTCTCTGACTATCATTTTCTAGACAAATATACCGGCAAGCTATTGACAATTCTTAAACCAATTTGACTGGACGCTGTTGATGCCGCAGTCAAATTAGTTTCAAAATATTCAGCAGCAGGTTTATTAGATAGTAGAGACATACAATTCGTACAACGTGTTGGACTATTAAGAGTTAAAGACGGGACAAATAGAACCATTTATGACGTGATGATTATGACGTCATCCTACACGACGTTTAGCTGATTATGACGTCAGCCGATAGATGTCTACTCCGGAAAGGTGAATTGGTTGGCTGTGAAATTATTCTATCTTATCCATTTCCAACATTGCTATACAGATAAGCTGCAACGGATCCAAGTCAAATTAGTTTTAAAATATTTAACAGACGGGTTGTCAAATTGCAACTTCATCAAAGACATACAATTCATATCTTTTCGTGACGGACATTTGGATTTTCGTGACGGATGTACGTTGTTATGATTTGTTAACTCGTTACAGCCAGAGATACAGTGGCGATGAGGTAATATTTTTGGACAGCGTTTATCATCGCTTTAGTATCGCAGTGAGCACTGCGCCTTTTGGAAACACTACACTCATATTTTATACCCTTCTGGCCTGTCAGGTCCTATACTTTATTGGCTTTCATAATAGATGTTAACTTCAGGGAATATTTTACAACTATTTATTAGGTATGGCTTATTCAATAGATTTGTGTGTGAATTCATGTGTTCGAAACGGGTAAATAAAGTAGACATGTAGCATGTGGACGTAACTGATTCAATAGAATAATTTGATTGGTCAACTATGCTATTGGTCAAGAAATGATAATTGTTTTGGAACCGAGTGCCATAATCTTTCAAACACGTCCATGTTGTTCATGCGCATTTGAGACTCAAGACTTGTGTTGTCAAACCTATGAAAGTCACAGTAAATCCTAATTGGTTTCCATAATACCTACTTCCAGCTGTGCAGCGGGCATGTCTAGCTAATCTCCGGCAGCTTTGTACTCATATCTTCATCGAGTTGCCACTCTGGACTCTAAATTCTTAAAACCTTGTTTGTTTTGAACATATTTTATTGTCAAACTGACTTAGATTCGACTCTTTCCCTAAAAGACTATAAAAGGCGGCATATTACAATTCTACATAATACTTTTACAGTAAATTGCAATTTGATATTATATATACACATTAATGCTTAATTTATGCTTACAATTTTTCAATTGTAATACTACTAAGAATAGTGAGACTAATAATTGAAAATTGAAACCGAAACGTCCGACAAGTTTATCAATTGTATGTCTTTGATAGATTTACAATTTAGTACGCATGCTGTTAAGTATTTTGAAACTAACCCATTGATGTAAAAAGGAGCAACAACACCCAGTCAAACTAACCTCACCATATTCAATAACACTCATGTATAGTTACCTCGAAATTGGGAGTCTGGGAATTCATGATTCCGATTCCAACACGCGGAAAGAACCTCAATTTCAAGATAAACTATTGAATATTTTGAAACTGATTTGAATGGGAACTATGGTAGCAGTGGCTCCCAGTCAAATTAGTTTCGAACTATTCAACTGAATATGCTGATTAACCCTTTAGCCCTCGAATTTGTTCAAGAAAATTTAAATTTTCTCATAGAAAATGTCCATTTACAGACCAAGAGAAGACTGGAATGACTGGCTCGGTTATCGAGCCAGTCATTCCAGTGGTAGATTTCCAAAATAGGCTTCTATTGGTCTCCAAATGGGCATTTCCTAATACCACTACAGAAGCCGTTTTTGCCTGATATTAATATTAAATGGTTAAATTGATTGAACTTTGTTACATGGTACAGTTGTGCACCATGTTTCATGGTACAGGCGAAAGTTCTTTTCCTAGAAAGACATACATCGAATATATTCTGAAACCTTCAGTGAAACGCCTGTGTTCCAAAAGAGTTCCTAGGCATATGTAACATACGTACATGTAAAGGCGTTAATTTGAAGGAGGATTCCAGTTTATCTGGCAATCAAATATGGCACAGTCAACTACGCGACGTGTAGGATGACGTCAATCAATTACGTCATGAATGATGTAGCTAAGTTCGTCACGGGCGCTTAATTGATGACGCGCTAAGCATTGTTGTCGATCGATCCCAACAAGGGCGATGCGTGGGTGGAGCTTAGCTATAGATTGGCGGGATATAACTCAAACTGGGGTCCTCGATTAACCCCGAGGATGGCTGCCCAACTCACCTGATACCCCCCCCCCCCCGCGTTGGACTTTAGCATTTGAGAGAATCTCATTCGCCGTCTACAGAAAGAAATTGTTGCTTGTCTCAACCATCTAACAATTCTCTAAAACAGACAAAACCTGATCAATAAACAGCTGTAGGGTGGTATATTTGTGTTCGTGTGTCACAAATTGAATATCTGCAATAAAATTATTCGCTTTTAGCTTAAAGTATGCTTGATTAGATTATTTTCTTTATTTGTGAGACAATATGTTGACCACCGCTGATAGAATGAGTAAAAACTGCTCAATTAACTTGCATGAATTTCAGGCAAAATTGGCGATTTACTAATAGACGTTCCACTAGATTTGAAAATCTCTATACCGCCACAAGTATTTGAGTCTGCCATTCTGAGAGAAAAAGTGAAAATTGAGAATCTAGTGCTGTCATTGGTAGGTACTGCCGCCACCACCACCACCACCACCACCAGCAGCAGCAGCAGCAGCAGCAGCACCACCACCACCACCACCACCACCACCACCACCACCAACAACAACAACACCAACAGTACCACCGCCGCCGCCACCACCACCACCACCACCACCACCACCACCACTACCACCACCACCACCACCACCACCACCACATATACTACTACTACTTTTTTTCTTTTTTTTGAAAATCCGATGCTGACGCTGTCGGACAAAATTCACGAAGAAACTCCTTTAAAAAGGCTTGCAAACCCACATAAAAACTGGTGAACTGGTAAGCCTGATTAATATTACACCAAAACAAAAAATAAATATCATAGCTAACTAACGAACATTAATACAATCTATAAATACATACCGCTTAAACTGTATAGATACAAAACAATACGCTGATAAAGATCTGATAGCAAAACAAAACTTAACAAAGGCATTACTATTCAATCCAGGTGTGGTAGTAGGCCCATGTGGCAAGTGCAACTGTACAACAATTGAAAAGTGACTCGTCAATCAATGACAAAGAAGTCAATCATTGACGCCAGTGGGCAGATTCTTTAAAGATCAGCGGGCGTAGTAGCATTTGTGTAGTATAACACATATAGTCGGCAGGAAAAGTACAGAAACATAGATGGCGCTCTTGTTTACATTTTCGATTTACTTTATTGTAACATTTTGTAAATTACCTGGGAACAAATAACCCTATAAAACCTTTTGCAAAATTCAAAATTACCCGGGACTATTTTATAATTCAATGGCAGCTTATTTTATCGATTGATTATTAAATTACCCCAGTCTGTTTATTTGTCAACATGAAGTATTAAACACAACAATATCAAAATGCAGACTAAAATGAATTACAAGACACAGATTAATTAAAAGACACAGATAAAACAGTTGTAGTAATTGAATGATTTACGCTAGTGCAGGCTCATTTATTTTTACAGTTTCCCAACTTTATTGAAACTATGTTTGTTTTGCACCATATGTCCTTGAATACTTTTTCTTTACCGCGCTGCGTTAATCTAAAATATTCGCAAGGAGAATGATTCAGCAGCAATGAATGAAATATTGCCTTTATTTCTCTATTGTGATTGTCCATAGATGGATTTTTCGTCTGCGCACACCGATGTTTCCAAATGGCCCAAACACTTATGGTTAGCATTGTTATTAAAATAGTCTTATCAGACTTTGCGATATTTTCACTGCTTGATCCAAATTCTCTAAATAACACTATACGTGTTTCTAGAACAATGGGCTTAGCTCCAAATTGTGCCAAGATTTGGCTGATATACTTCCAAAATTGTGACGATATTGGACATTCCACAAATAAACGCTCGATTGTTTCCTCGTCTGTTTGACATAAGTAACACCTATCAGAAATCATTATACTGCACTTGTATGTCAAGTGTCCCACCCATTGCCGTCGATGTAGTAATCGCCACAATAAATCACGAGCCATATTTGGCATGTATGGAAAATGTAAGATTTTCCATACATTTTTCCAACTGGATGGTTTATAGCTTGAGTCATCCCATCTCTTAATTGCTATGGGAGGTGCTACTTGTTTTCGTCTCATAACGTGGTATCATTCCTTGGACCTCATTTCGTATTTTAACATCTCATCATCAAGAACTATTGCAGTCTGCGGAGTCAAACAATTATGATTTACATTTGCCAGACGAAACCATTCAATTGGTACAGCATGTTTTATTTTATTTAGTAACCGCTGGACATCTATATGCCTCATATGTGTTTTTCTTGCATTAAAATCCATCTACGTGTTTGGGGGTATATCATATCAGACAAACATTGAATGCCATGTTTTGCAAAGGATGGTAGGCAAAGTACTGCATTGTTATAACATATATTACTATTGCCCCGCAATTGCTGTTCTAGTACTTCCTTCCAGCACGTAGGTGGAGGCATGTACCTGTCAAATATTTCTAACTCCTTAACTTGATCTTTAAACACATCTGGTATCATTTGGCCATTCGGAGGTGGCTTCTTTGAGGTAAAAACACTCCGCCAGAAATGGTTCCACAATTCTCTCCACCGGAGCTCGTGAAATACATGCCCACATCGCATCTGATGTAATATGATCATTCACAAATTTTAGCCATAAAGAAACACATTTCACTTTAATATCAATTACATCAAGTCATCCTTCTAACTTAGCGTTATTGAGAACATGATGGGAAACTAAATGACTCTTTTCTTCCCATATGAATGACAATATCAACTCGTTAACCTCCTTTTCTACATGTTTGGCATGTGTATAACAGATGCTGTATACCATAACCCAGATAATACCAAGTTGTTGACAACAAACACTCTACCAAAAATTGAAAGACGACGACACTTCCAGTTTGCTAATATTCTCTTAAGCTTAGATACTCGTTCATCCCAATTTTGTGTTGTATTCGGTTTCCTGCTAAAACAGATGCCTAAAATCTTAATGGTATCATTAGACCAATTGATTTCAAGTGCCTGGTCATTCCACTCTTTCCATGGCCCCAAAAATAATCCTTTGGATTTTCCTTTATTGATTTTCAAACCAGACGCATTTTGGAACTTTTCTAGTACTTGGTTTAAAATTGTAAAATCATTGTTTGAACTAGCAAACACAGTTGTGTCATCAACATCTTGTCAGAAGCTTAAGTGGTCTTTCTATGCCATGAATACATATGCCTTGAAAGGTATTATTTTGCCTCAATGCTATGCCAAGGGACTCCATCACAATAACAAATAATAATGGCGATAGGGAACACTCCTGTCTAACACCACGTTCTAAGATAATTTCTCTGGATAATTGATTGTTCACTAAATAGCTACTCTTGACATCAGTATATACAATCCTAACCCATTTAATAAGGTTT
Organism: Chaetoderma sp. LZ-2023a; assembly: GCA_034401795.1. Taxonomy (NCBI): domain Eukaryota; kingdom Metazoa; phylum Mollusca; class Caudofoveata; order Chaetodermatida; family Chaetodermatidae; genus Chaetoderma; species Chaetoderma sp. LZ-2023a. Next base: position 37,077,290 of record CM067359.1, read on the forward strand.
GTGCCTAACCCAAACGATTGCAAAGAATTAAAAAGAAAATCCCATTCCACACGGTCAAATGCCTTTTCCTTGTCCAAGGCAATCACAGCTGAAGGGATGCTATCCTTCTCAACCAATTGTATAAGGTCTCTTATTAACATGGTATTGGTTAAAACTGTCCTCCTAGGTACAGCACATGTCTACTCTGTTCCAATAATTTCTCCTAAAACACTACCAATTTTCAATGTTAGTGCTCTGGATATTATTTTGTCGTCTACACATAGTAGAGAAATTGGTCTGTAATTCTGAATTAGACGGCTATCATCTCGTTTATATATTAGCCTTACGTATGCCCTAGCCATAGTTGGTGGTAAATGGCCTTTCTAAAAAATTTCAATGGCTAACTCTTCCATTGTTGGACCTACAAGGTGCCAAAAGGTTTGGTAAAATTCAACTGGATGGCCATCACACCCATGTGATTTTTCTAGTTTCATACCTTTAAAAGTCATATTTGGAGAAATCCCTTTTATGTACAATTTTGCAAGTATTTAAGGCATTATTGTACAGTAATTAATAACAAACCAGCTGTATGTGTCTAACATTCACCAAATAGCTAATATTAAGCCGCGAAGTCAGCGTATGATCGAATACACGAAATTACGTGATGGCTTACCTCCCTTGATTTTGAACTCTTCAGAGTCAATAATGACGTAATAGTGGAACAAGCAATTATACCGTAACATTGAATACATGCAGCTTCGCTCAACTTCAGCAGGAAATAAGTATAGTTTGGTTGCAATTTCCCGATCAGGCAAAGAGAAAAATAGCTTTTTAAAGGACTTATGCCAATAAAAATAATAGAACGTTAAATGTTGATTGATTTTAACCCTAAATAAACAACTGACCATAGAGTCTAATGCGCGTTCTTACTTAACATACATAATATAGCCTACATAGCGGAATGACAGTTTTTTGTTGCTGAATTAAACACATGTGCATACATAAAACAGACACACGTAGATCAGCTAGATCTTTCTTATCTGTCTAAAACAAAAATTGTATGAGATCTCAAGGCATTTTCCTTAATTCTGACATTTTTGCTGAGGCTATGATGTAGGCTACATGGTTTAGGCCTAGAGGGTGGGTGAGTAGTTAGAATCAAGCAAAAACGGCAACCGCTTCGAAAAACCAATGCGACAGATTTTTCTCGTTTTTATGTTTCCAGACCTGTTTGAGAACACGGTTGCTTCAATAGCGATTTTGGCTCGATAGAAATGTGCGTGAACAAAATAGCCTGTTTAAAGCTTAGCATATACTCATCATTTTCGAGACCAACTGTTTGTAGCTGTGTCACTAGTAAGATTGCAGTTGAATACGCGAAGAAAAATAATCGATATTACATGACCGTAGTGGCGGGGTGGGGTTGGAGGTGTATGGGGTGGGGAGAGGGTGGGTGGAGTGGGGAGGGGCTGCCAGTTGGGGAATCGACGGGCCTGCATATTTTCACGTTGATGCACAGCATATTATTTTCAGAAATTACCAAGGGCTTATTGAAAATTACCACCGAGCGATAAAACAAGCATTCCGTGTGATGGAAGCGCATAAATAGTAGCAGATGAACGAATTCAGAACGAAGACTGACATATCGGTTATCGATCGTCTCTCTTTCAGTTCATGCGGACGTCAATGAAAGCATATAGTAAACAAACAATTTTGACAGTCTTCAACGCGTAAGCTATCCAACGTAAATTTGTGCACTGTTAATAAACGTAGGCCTATCTAAATATGACAATTTAGTTCATCTTACCCACCTGTTAGAAGTTATTATTGTCACGTTTTTTGCGCATCTTCACTCATATATGTGCTTTTTCAGTATACACGACAATTGTACACACTCAGGGCCATGCAGCATTTGCCTGTAGTACGTAAACCTACAAATTACTCCAGTAAAAGCGTGGACGAGTGAGTGTCGTTATGCGTAAATTTATACGTTAGCTACATTACATTCAAAGAAGTGGTATAGATATATACCCAGAATTTAGCTCCTCACCCACATACATATAGGATACGCATGCATGTGTAGGCCTATGTTTAGAATGACAGGAAACATAAGTGGCAATGTGTAGGCCCTACCATAGGTATTTTTGGCATAACAAATTGGGGAGGGGGGTGTTGAATAGAGATATATCTGGACACTCATAACAGATTCTGCTGAATTATAGGCGCAGTTTGGATACAAAATAGATATGTTATCAAATGGAATGCAGGAAATGACTTCGCATAGCATCAGAATTTCCGGGGAGTAGAACCAGCCCGCCCATATCTCCCCAAACGGCCATTTGGAGGGGACACGCCCTCACTCACAGACCCGCTCCAATATTGGACTAACTCAATAATAAAGTCCTAGATCTGCGCTTGACGGCCATCCCACCTATACTGGATGTAGCAAGATATAGTGTCGTAAAAACACAGTATCTACAGAATCACACTGGGAAAAGGGGCTTCGTGCCCGAGATATTCATATTTAAATATGGCATCGGCGCAATTATAAACTTCTGACTAATGTCTATCGGGAATATCATTGAGATCATTGCCTTTTTCCAAATTCATTGCTAAATACAATAGAATGAAAAGGTTACCCTGGTTAAACAGTGTTGCCTGTATTAGCTTTGCTTAGCGGTTGTTCCACTATGACGTCACACTCTCCATATATGACCTTTAAGGGATTTAGTTAAATCTTCTAGTGTTAATGGTTGATCACAGAATTCACTGCCTGTGTCTGACACTTTTTTGTCGATATTAGCTAGCAAATCCAATTTTGCATCTTCATCAATTCCATCTGACTTGTACAATGACTCATAGTAATTGCATGCAATAGTACTCATTTCATTGTTGATAAAGACGGTTGAACCATCCGGAATGTTTAATGAGCACATTATCTTATCTAATGTGCAAAAATATCGGGTTGGCTTTTCCCCTTCTGCGTGCATCTGCGCTCTTGCTCTAATTTTTGCACCCTCAAACTCATATTGTACTATATCTCTTATTTTACTTTTAATTTTAACCAGTAATTCATAATAATTATCTTCACCATTATTTACTTTAGCATTAATTTTCATCAGTGATCGATGAAGTGTTTTCTTACGTTTGCATATTTCCCGTGCTTTTCTAATAGCATGCTGTCGGGAAACATACTTTAAATCCAGTTTTACATCCTCCCACCAATGCAATGTGCTCTTATGTGATGCTTTCCTATTAATCCAATGTTGCCAACAACTCTCTATATTAGTCTTATAAAATTCTTCTCCCAACAGTGTCGGGTTTAATTTCCAAAACCCGACCACTTTTGTTAGCCAGTCAGCATTGACAAAGGTTACACAAACCATGTTGTGATCTGAGAATATGACTGGCTTAATATTAACATCTCTCCAGTACCCTGTCAACAAACTATTCACATAAATTCTCTCCATCCTTGAACCAACTTTACCATCTGCTGAAAAACATGTAAGAGCTTTACAATGATGTTTTGATATTCTATAGGTGTCAACTAAATTTTCATTATCACATATTTGTTTTAAGAGTCTATGTGATGTATACACAGCAACGTGAAACGTGTTTGCTGTATATCTATTGTGACTCTCACCCAGCGACAATTTGCATCTGATACTGAAGAGATTATATTTACATAGGCTGAACAATGAGGGAGTATAAGAATTGATACGTCAGCACTATTATCTTGAGATAACGAATAGAATATTCTGGATCCAGAAATCTTTTCTAAATTATCGTATAATTCTGACTTCTGAATATTTGTTTCCTGTATCAAAGCAATGTCAATCTGCTCATTTTTTAGAGAATCTAGTAAGTGACGCTGCTTTATGTCACTATTTAAGCCTCTATAATTGAGTGTACAAATTAGCATAAAAAGTAATAAAATGATGTGTACAACCGCCATTATTAAGCTAGCTAGATTTTGTTTTGTTCGACCCTCTCTTAGACCATTTACCTATTTTACTCTCAAACTATGTACTACTTTTTCCAAATGCTTATGTTTTAATATATCTGAATCATGACGCAGATGCCTATATGTAGCCCCTTTTGCCGTCAGATATGGAACTAACACCTCTCCTGCCTCTGACCTGTACATGACCATTTCATCGGGTGATTTAGAACTCTGTGTTTCAATGGATATATCGGATTCAGCCACTGACATATTATCGTCTTCTATATTTCTGATTCAGAACTGTCTCCATCTTTCTGTCACTTTATTCCACTCAATCGATCTGAGACACCAATTACTTTCTCTATATTATTTAAATCGTCTAGATTGAGTGTACTCAGCGGAAAATCAGAGTTAGTTTCAGTATCTTGCCACCTGAATGTTACTTGTCCTAAATTAAATCTTTCTTCCAGAGGGTATTGGACATCATCTTCAACTTGTGTGGAATTAACCTCTCTGGCATCAGACTTGGATTGACTTGTTACTGGAGTAAGAATTAGCCCCTCATCTAGAACCTCTATTTCATCGCCTGCAACTACAGCGATTGGATTTTTTGTTTTTTCACCATGCTTCTCATTAACACCGACTTCAGCTACAATCTCAGCAATTACCGGTTCTATGACATTTTCTTTAGAAACATGCTTCTCATTAACATGGACTTCAGCTACAATCTCAGCAACTACAGGTTCTCTGACATTTTATTTTAAACACAACTTGTTCTGCACTTTTATCAGCACCCTTTTTGACAGATTTGTTCTGTGAGCATCGCCACTTAACATGATCAGATGACCCATAAACTAGACATTTGTTTTTGTTAGGGCAATCTGTTGCAAGATGTTCTGTGTTTCTACACTCTTTGATCTGCCCCCTGTACCATAATGTCAAGATAAATCGACCATCTACCGTGACCTTACTTGGGAGAGGTTGTTCTACCTTTTCGAACCAAATTCTTCTGATGCCACTTTCTAAGGTTTGATCAAATGGATAGGTTTCGTGGTCCACTTTTCCTACTTTGCCATACTTGATCAATTCATTGATAACCCATTCATCTGGGATCGCTAACGGAACCTTCATTTTAACTAATAGATGATCAGATTCTATTTCCTCCACATTATACACCTCACCCTTCATTACAAGAACCTCGTCGAGCAACTTTTCCTTCACACTGTCATTAACCACAGTGACATTCCATACAGATTTGGAAACGTTAATGAGACCTTGAAGGACCTACGTCCTTCAACCCATGATACACCTCAATTGCTGAAGCACCCCAAGCCTTTGTCGTGATTTTAAGACTCATGGTACGCTTATAGGAGGTTGCCATGGAGCTTTAAAAAAACAAAAAAAAACCATACTACTACAATATATAATGGGGAATAATACAAATATATAATACCAAGATGTCAGGGAAAGAGGTAAACACTAAATAAATAGTGTCCCATTTTGAAACCCTGATGCCTACCAACAAATATACGAATAGATAGTACAGTCGCATATTTGTTAGTTTGAACCACTTATTAAGTGGTTCACTAACACATAACCGATTATACTACCAAATATATGAATAGCTAGAACAGTCATTTATTTGTTAGTCTGTTCTAGTTGACCAGGGACAGCCAACTGACTATAAAGATTTATATAATCAAAAAACTAGTCTTGTGCTTACAAATGACAAAGGAATTAAATCGACTCACTCACGCGATCTTGTTAAATATAATGAGCTATCCAATGAACTATAAAAATAGCATACTGACGCGGGGAGAAATGTATTGCATTGACCACAGTAAGAGGAGACATATTAAATGGCGGAAACCGCCAGCTAAGAAGCGTGCCTTTAGAAAATGGAGACACAAAATCCGTTCCAACCAAGACAAGAATGTACAAATTAAACATAAAGTTTGAAAGGAAATACTAATACGAAATATATGTATAAAATCTTTCTACAAAATCGCGCTAGAAACTAGCAAATTCGGGCAGCAATTGCAGAGCTAAATAATTGCATGCATTTATTACTACTACTACTACTACTACTACTACTACTACTACTACTACTACTACTACTACTACTACTACTACTACTACTACTACTACTACTACTACTACTACTACTACTACTACTACTACTACTAGTACTACTACTACTACTACAACAACAACTACTACTACTACTACTACTACTACTACTACTACTACTACCACTACTACTACTACTACTATTACTACTACTACTACTACGACTACTACTACTACTACTACTACTACTGCTGCTGCTGCTGCTACTACTACTACTACTACTACTACTACTACTACTACTACTACTACTACTACTACTGCTACTACTACTACTACTACTCTTACTACTACTAGTACTACTACTACTACCACAACAACAACTACTACTACTACTACTACTACTACTACTACTACTACTACTACCACTACTACTACTACTACTACTACTATTACTACTACTACTACTACTACTACGACTACTACTACTACTACTACTACTACTACTACTACTACTACTACTGCTGCTGCTGCTGCTACTACTACTACTACTACTACTACTACTACTACTACTACTCTTACTACTACTACTAATAATACTACTACTACTCCTACTACTACTACTACTACTACTACTACTACTACTACTACTACTACTACTACTACTACTCCTACTATTACTACTACTACTACTACGACTGTAGAATCCTACAGAATCAGTGAATACATCGATTACCATCTACAGCCAATAGCAAATAGACACCCCAGCTTCTTGAAAAACACAGAAGACTTCTTATCACAGGTCTCTGAGACCTGGATACCTCCAAATTCATTCTTGGTCACGCTTGACATCGATGCTATGTATACAAACATTGACATCGAGAAGGGTATAAATTCTATCCGTAGAGCATTCGTGAACTACCCAGACACCAACAGGCCAGACAGAGAAGTAATAGCTCTATTAGAGCTGAGTCTGAAAGGCAATGATTTTGAATTCGATGGCGAAATTTACCAACAAATTTGCGGCTGTGCGATGGGCAAGCGCTTTAGCCCATGTTTTGCCAATATTTACGTAGCAGAGTGGGAGGAGGAAGCGTTAGAAAAGTGTCCAAAACATCCCCTCATTTATCGCAGGTACCTTGATGACATTTTCATGATTTGGCAACACACAAAGGCAGAGTTTGATGAATTTTTCGAAATTCTGAACAATCACGATCCGAATATCAAATTAAAAGCAACCATTGACGAGATGTCCGTAGATTTCCTGGATGTAACTGTATATAAAGGTCTAAAGTATGAAACAACTGGCTACTTAGACTACAAAGTGTTTTCAAACCAACCGATTCGCATCAGCTATTGCACAAAAAATCTTTCCATCCACCACATACTTTTAAAGGAATAGTTAAATCACAAATAATCCGTTTTCACAGGAATTCTAGTGATAGAAAAAATTTTGAAGAAGCGTGCTCTACCCTATTCAAAGCCCTCAAACCACGCGGTTACTCCTCACGATTCTTGCGCAAAATCAAATCTGAAACATTAGACGGCTTGGAATCCATTCCAGATAATGCCTCAAATCGTCGGCCTACCAAAATTTCTCACAATCGTCCTATTATAGGTGTAGGCGAATCTCGCAAATGCGGAAAGAAAAGGTGCAAGTTAGATGAATTTCTCCCAAACCAGAATACTTTCACGAGCTTTCAGAACAAAAGCAAGTTCCAACTTCAGTCTAATCTAGATTGTGACTCTGAAAATGTTATTTATCTAATTTCATGCAAATTGTGCCAAAAACAGTATGTCGGCGAAACCAAATGTCCATTAAGATGGCGGGCAACTCGACACCTCTCAGATATTAGGCTAGAGGAAGACACACATGTTTCCGAACATTTTAATCTTCCTGACCATTTAGTCCTTCGTGACTTTGAAATTATGCCGATTGAACAGCCACCCCTTTCAGATACGGCAGAAGAAACTGATAGACAAAGAAAACTTCGAGAATCGTTTTGGATTAAAGAACTCGAAACACAGTGGCCAAGGGGAATAAACTCGGACCCAGGCTTATCTGATCAACGTGACAAGATTCCATTCATTCTGACCTATAATCGGAAAAACGTTGAAATTTCCAAAATTTTGAAAGATGAGTATCAAAACCTACAGGAGAAACTGAAACAACCCTTTAACAAGCGACCAGTAATTGCGTTCAAGAAAAATCCGAATCTACGTGACATCTTGGTAAAAGCAAAACTCAAATAGCTATCCATAATATCCATCTCAATCATTCAACATTAACCCTTGCATGATGGTCAGCCAAAAACGGTCAATTTAGTGATCTTGGGCAATGTCCATTTGCCGGCGGGGATTGGTGTATTTTTGAAAATTTACCACTGTAATGACTGGCTCGGGAACCGAGACAGTCGTTCCAGTGGTGTATTCTCGGGAATGACCTTGTCTGTGCCTGCAAATGTACATTAAATAAGTAAGCGCATATTTGGATTTTACTGAACAAATTTAACCAGTAAAGGGTTAACATTAATGCCATATGGCTTTCCTCAAACAAAATGACAAATCTCAGGCAGTAGGATAAACCAAAATATCTTAAATTTTTGAATCTTTTCAATTATTGAAGATTCTGAGCCAGTGCGTTGACAATATTAACTACTACTACTACTACTACTACTACTCTTACTACTACTACTACTACTACTACTACTACTACTACTACTACTACTACTACTACTACTACTACTACTACTACTACTAATACTACTACTACTCCTACTACTACTACTACTACTACTACTACTACTACTACTACTACTACTACTACTACTACTATGGGGTGCATCCAAAAGAGAGTCTCATATGAATTCGCCAGTGTATCAGTATATCTGGCATGTGAAAGCTGGTCCGCTAAACCAAGATGCAGGTCTTGGCGTGGCAGTACAGTGGAAAGATGTCTGGTTGCCGATCCTATGCAGAGTTGCATGATGGTGGTTTGATCCCCGACCGGGGAAATGATGATCAACAAAGTAAATTAATGAGTGCACTCCGTAAGTGGGGTTAGCACAGAAATTGAAGTCATCACGTTGCCAGTGTGTTAAAAACTCAGCAAAACTATTACTGCCAGTGCTGCGATGGAGACCAGCTGAGGGCAGAGCATACACACCAGATGGTGTGCATCCAAAAGATAGTCTCATATGAATTCGCTAATATATCAGTATATCCGACATGTGAAAGCTGGTCTGCTAAACCTAGATACAGGCCTTGGCGTGGTGGCCCAGTGGAAAGATATCTGGTTGCTGATGTTATGCAGAGTTGCAGGATGACGGTTCGATTCCCAAGCAGGGAAATGATGATCATCAAGGTAAACTAACGGGTGCACTTCGTAGTTGGGCTTAGCAGAGAAATTGAAGTCATCGCATTGACAGTGCATTAAAACCTCAGCAAAACTACTACTGCCAGTGACGCGGTAGAGACTAGCTGAGGGCATAGCATACACACCAGATGGGGTGCATTCAAATTATAGTCTGATATGAATTCGCCAGTGTATCAGTATATCCGACATGTGAAAGCTTGTCCGGTAAACCAAGATTCTGGTCTTGGCGGGGTGATCCAGTGGAATGATGTCTGGTTGCTGATCCTATGTGGAGTAGCAGGATGGTATTTTGATCCCAGACCGGGTAAATGATGATCAACAAAGTAAAATAATGGGTGCACTCCATAGGCGGGGTTAGCACAGATATTGAAGTCATCACATTGCCAGTGCCTAAAAAACTAAGCAAAACTACTACTGCCAGTGCCGCGATGGGGACCAGGTGAGGGCACAGTATACACACCAGATGGGGTGCATCCAAATGATAGTCTCACATGAATTCGCCAGTGTATCATTATATCCGACATATTGTGGATATCGGATTGTCTCATGGGGAGTCATGACCCCGGGGACATCTTATATTTGCAGGATAAGACCCCAGTGAAATTATTGTATTTGAATACCAGAGGAGCTAATGAACGGATAACTGGATGCATCAACAGGGGCATCAGTCGATGCGAAACTGACGCGAAACTATAGCCGAAACATCGAGTGAAATTGGGTGAAATTGGATAGAATGGAGAAGGACCTAAGGTTGTGAGTTGATGGTATCTGGCGGTAGTTAAAAGATGAAAGTTGTTGCTGTAGCAGCGGCACAACCTTTTATAGTATTCAGCAGAAGTTACGACCAATAGTTTTCTAAATATTCAAGCAGGAGCGTCGGTAGGGTGCTACGGACGGAGTACAGGTAGGATAGTCTGGATGACTCATAGAAATGACGTAGAGACCGACTTACCGTGGGACCGTGATAACGGTAACCGAGTTTCTATAGAAGCGACCAACAACACCAGGTGCTGGTGAGTCAGGCGGGCCACATGGTCACTACGTCACCGCTACGTCACAGCACCCTTGTAAAATGCAGGCGCAAGCCTAATGAGCAAGGGGCCGGACAAGGACGTAATAACGTCAGGCGCCAGGTAGATTAGAAAACGAGACGAAAAACTGACAAAGGGCGTCCATCACGTAAGCTCTTGAGCTTGAGATTAGAAATGGTTGCCGAAGCAATATCCATCATTGAAGCCGAAATCCGACAGATCCCATCACTCCAGAACCAACTGATACTGCTTTGCCAATGTTCGGGTCTATCTTCGGAGTACGGAAATGGCCGAAGTTGATTGGTCAAAAGTTTTGTAAGAGTAGTAAGCAAAACGAGGCAAAGCGGGAGCTCCAAGGGTAGGGTGTAACAAACCGAACATAACCGTGACATGGCGAAGCAGTACATAAGGGGAACCTTCAATTTTGATCAGGAGTCCGAAAATTATTGCGCTTAGGTAAACCTAGCCTCGAGTCCGTATAGTTCTGTGGAACTGAAATTGTCGAAATTCAAACAAGTTCTGGGTGAATGGCTTTAAGTAGCCAAGAACAGTATTTGACGAAAGCGATTTAGCGAATCGTGAAACGCAACTTTTGAATAACAGAATAACCGGTATTCGTATTATAGAAAAATCAGTTACTTCTATAGACGCGAGTGACAGTAAAAGTTAATCAAAGTATTTGGTGGTAGTATAAGCCACCCATAGTTGATAGGGAGATATATACATAGCAAAGATATTAGTAAAATAAAGTTATCACTTCGATATCCTCGAAGCAAGAGTTTGGGTTGTTGCTAAGTAATCTGGAATCGACGGAAGACCACCGTCACGAACCACCGACTTCTACACCAGTCAGATCAGGCCCAGATACGAACATAAATATCGTGCCTTCCATCTATACACGAGGCGAGCTCGTATTGATCGCTTTCCCCGTCGGTAAGACCGGTTGTCGCAGCAACCGTACATACAGGCCTTACCATCGTGGGACGCGAAGCGTTAATAAGCAAGAAGAATAGGTATCAGAAAATTTCAATATGAAAGCTGGTCCGCTAAACCAAGATTATGGTCTTGGAGCGGTGATCCCGTGGAAAGATGTCTTGTTGCTGATGCTAAGAGGAGTTTCAGGATGACGGTTCGATCCCCGACCGCAGAAATGATGATCAACAAAGTAAACTAACGGTGCACTCCGTAGGCGGGATTAGCACAGAAATTGAAGTCATCGCATTGTCAGTGCATTAAAACCCAAGCAAAACTATTACTACCAGTGCCGCGATGGAGACCAGGTGAGGGCACAGCATACACACCAGATTGGGTGCATCCAAACGAAAATCTCATGTGAATTCGCCCATGTATCTGTATATCCGGCATGGGAAAGCTGGTCCACTAAACCAAGATTATGGTCTTGGTGCCGTGGTCCAGTGGAAAGATGTCTGGGTGCTGATGGTTTGCGGAGTTGCAGGATGGTTGTTTGATACCCGAACGGGGAAACGATGATCAACTAAGAAAACTAATGGGTGCACAAGCAAAGAAATTGAAGTCATCGTGTTGTCAGTGCCTTAGAAATTAAGCAAAACTAGTACTGCCAGTGCCGCGATAGAGACCAGCTGAAGGCACAGCATGCACACCAGATGGGGTGCATCCAAAAGATAGTCTCATATGAATTCGCCAGTCTAGCAGGATGGCAGTTCGATCACCGACTGGAGAAATGATGATCAACAAAGTAAGCTAATGGGTGCACTCCGTAGGCAGGTTAGCACAGAAATTGAAGTCATCTCATTGTCAGTGCGTTAAAAATTAAGTAAAACTACTACTGCCAGTACCGTGATGGAGACCAGGTGAGGGCACAGCATACACACCAGATGGGGTGCATCCAAAAGATAGTCTCATATGAATTCGCCAGTGTATCAGTATATCCAGCATGTGAAAGGTGGTCCGCTAAACCAAAATTCTGGTCTTGGCGCGCTGGTTCAGTGGAAAGATGTCTGGTTGCTGATGCTATGCAGAGTTGCAGGATGGCGGTAAGATCCCTAACCGGGGGAAATGATGATCAACAAATTAAACTATTGGGTGCACTCCGTAGGTGGGGTTAGCACAGAAATTGAAGTCATCGCGTTACTACTACTACTACTACTACTACTACTACTACTACTACTACTACTACTACTACTACTACTACTACTACCACTACTACTACTACTACTACTACTAAAATTATTCAAATTAGACAAAGCATTCTATAGCTTACCAGCAGTTGTTACCTTGAAATTTTAATTCTGGAAATTCATTTTTCAAATCGATTCTAGCCCGCGTAGGAAGTGGGTTGATACTACCTTAAAATGGGCGGGGCATACCTAGAAATGGGCGGGGCATATCTAGAAATGAACCCCTCGTGTTCTAGTGACGATCTGCCAAAATACTGTGGGTATATAACTTATTGGACAATGTGTAGTTTTCGAATGTGAATATTGTATTACACTTGGATACCTGTCAATAGTGACTAAAGATCTGTGCTCTATGAGATTGTCGCTTCAGAAAGCTCTTATTGCAGTAACGTAGTATACCGTCTTTATATTATTCAGCTTAATGAGTCATTGGCTGATCTAGGGTATCTCGGTCTGATGAACATAACTATCACGAAAATTGGGTAAGTGCCATCATTATCATAGTCTTCGTCGTCGGGTCGTCGTCAGTTCGTCGTCGTCGTCGTCGTCCTCGTCGTCGTCGTCATCGTCGTGGGGTCATCGTTGTCTAGTCGTCATCATCATCGTTGTCGTCGTCGTATCATATCCACTAAGTGCAGCAACACGGACTAGATTCAAGTGCTATTAATGCTTCACAAACAATGTGTTACTACTCTCACACCTGCCTAGCTGTTTTAATGTAACGATCTCTGAACTCACTGGCTATCAATTTCCAGAAAACTATACATGTTAGCTGTTGAGTATTTTGAAACTACTAAGTTGAGTACGTGCTGTAGCTGCCTATGGCAGCAACAGCGCCCAGTCAAATTAGTTTCAAAATATTCAACAACATGTTTATTTAATAGCAAAGACACACAATTCGTACAACGTGTCGGACTATTAAGCGCTTAAGACGGACTAAATCGAGTCAATCATACTGTAATTGATTATGACGCCATCCTACACGTCACGTAGTTCAGTATGACGTCAAACGACGTACTATGATGAATGGATAAACTGGAAAGGTCAATTGCCATGGAAGTCTATTAATGGATCTATGCGGTACACGCTACACTTGCCTCAGTAATGATTGCGACTCTGACGGCGGAGCAGCTCCAGAGGATCTCTTGGACAAACTTGAAGCCTGTACTCGCAGATACTTGCGAGACATTATGGATCACTGCTGGCCACATAGCATAATACGAAACTTCGCACGTTTGCAACAATGCAATACAGTCCACAGTATACAAAGATGATGGTATATATTTGGCAATGTACTTTGAATGGCAGAGAATGTGCACGCTCAAACTGCAATAATATAATAATAATCTTCAATACTAGATTACTACAAGACAGTATGAGTGACGCAGAGATTGCCGTAACAACCATTTTGTGTGGTGTTTGATCCACCGTAACAGAAGCGTAAGCTCCACCCAAACCTCGCTCGTGTCGGGATCGATCGATCTTTGAACTTGACAATCAATTTCCAGAAAACTATTCAGGTAAGCTTTATTAAATAGTAAGGACATACAATTCGTACCACACCGCATAGTCTTCAACTAAGTGTTCGTGACGTACTTATCTATGTCATTCATGACGTCATAACGACGTCATTGACTGTGATATCATTTTATACGTAACACAGCTGATTATGACGTCATATGATAGGTGGATACAGTGGAACGGTCCATTCCATTCATCCAGCAGAACACAATCACCCAGCGTCATGATCTATCAAACCGGCTTGCTAGATCACCTGACACCAAACGGCATCATTACCTGCTCATCTCTCCTTATTCACGCGTCTGTTTTCTTTCACGTGGCCGCATAAGGTAAGTTTGACTAGTAACATGTCGATCAGGCTAATAATTATAATTTGGTATTCTAGATATGGCGCTTCAATAATCAAATATAACCTGACCATGTTGGCACTGTCTATCGTTGAATACTCCAGTACGATGCGAGTGGCTATACCCGCGCTACTTGGCAGATTTCCATCCTTAGCAATACCTTCTGAGAGAGAAACATTTCCTATCACCCATGACATTAGACAATTCAATAGAAGTAAGTCTACCGATACATTCCTCGTCGCCAGAGAGAGAGAGAGAGAGAGAGAGAGAGAGAGAGAGAGGGGAGAGGGAGGGAGGGAGGGAGGGGGAGAGTGAGAGAGAGGAGAGGGAGAGAGAGGGGGAGAGAGAGAGAGAGAGAGAGAGCTGGCTTGGGGAGAGGGAGAGGAGGGATGGAGGTAGGGAGGGCAGGCGGAGGAAGGGAGGAAGACTGAAGAGAGAGAGAGAGGGGGAGAGAAAGAGGGGTGGAGAGAGGGAGAGTGATGGGTGGGAGGGAAGGATGGAGAGAGGAAGTGAGCGAGCGACCGTGTGTGAGTGAGTGAGTGAGTGAGTGAGTGAGTGAGTGAGTGAGTGAGTGAGTGAGTGAGTGAGTGAGTGAGTGAGTGAGTGAGTGAGTTGAGTGAGTGAGTGAGTGAGTGAGTGAGTGAGTGAGTGAGTGAGTGAGCGCATGCGCGAGCTAGTGAGTGCGCGCGAGGGAGAGTGGAAGAGTGCGAGAGAGAGAGAGATGTTTAGATAAACCGAGTGGCAGAAAGAATATCTCACATACCGTAATCTCACACACCATAACACCAAAATGGATATGCATTGCTAGCAGAGAACATCTTTCGTGCGAGCGAGCGAGTGAGCGAGTGCGCACGAGGGATGGAGGAAGAGAGCGAGAGAGATATGTTTAGATAAACCGAGTGGCAGAAAGAATACCTCACATACCGTAATCTCACATACCATAACACCAAAATGGATATGCATTGCTCGCAGAGAACATCTTTCCCTGATCTATCCGAAGTAAACACTTAGTATTCTCCTGAAATCCAGCATCTTTCTTGATCAGGTTTCGACGACAGTGTCTACAGAGCCAAACATCTGATCAATGAATCTTGTGTGCTCCACAAAGCTTGTCCAGATGGATTCGGATGCCAGTTCGGCCTGATGTGCGTCCACATATGCTTCAACTTCACTTGTGGAGGGAGCGGAACCTGTATGTTAAACAATCGATTTGGCCCGGAATGTCGGTACGTACAGATTGGCCCCTTTAGAAGCTCTTTCGATCAATGGGACTTTCCAGTTTATCCATACATCATATGACGTCATAATCAACTACGTGACGTATAGGGTGACGTCATAATGAACGACGTCATGAATGACGTGGATAAGTACGTCACAAACGCACAATGGGTGACGGACTAAGAGTTGTTGTACGAAATGTATGTCTTTACGATTTCATAAAGATAGGCAGCAACAACACCTAGTCAAATTAGTTTTAAATTAGTCAACAGCTTACATGCATAGTTTTTTTTATCGATTCCAACACGAGCAAGGTGTGGGTGGCGCATAGCTAGAGATGGGCCAGCTATGACTAAAACTGGAAATGTCCATTGCCCGTCATCTATTGAATTCAAAGTATACTTTCGGGGCACTTGAGTATGGTGTCTGTTAACAGATACATATTCTTTTACAAATGCTTTAACCACTTGAACACAAAATGACTAACCTTAAAATTCTTTGCAACTTTATAATTATAAATTATTAATTATTAATAATTAAATTGATTTGACAACCTATAGCAGCTGGCCTAAAAAATGTAAGGCCTACTTAATATGTGGAGTTTAAAATTTTTAACATAATTAGATTGGAAGACATTGCTGCCTAAGGCAGCCATGTCTTCGAATCCAATTATGTTCAAACTATTCAAAAGAACATTTCTTACATCGTGTTCAAAATTGTACTGACGTGTTTCTGGTTTTCTTTTGAAACTAGGGCTATGTATATAAAATTATTTCTGGGCAGTATTGTAGTGACATCAAATAATAATCTGGTGAAAATGTCTTGACAATTGTGCACCAATGAACTACAAATGTAGCCACTTTCCTCTCCACGTCCTACATATCGTTTATTTTCATTCTTCAGCTGTTCCGAGACATCAGATGCTGTGTACAGCGGTGAACGATGTGAGAAACAAACGTTCAAGTATCTTCTGGAACCGTGGAAGATCTCAGTGATTAGTTCGGCTGTAACAACGTGTGTAATCGCACCAATTCTTCTCGCTGTCTTTTACGTATTCAGTAGACGACGTAATGGAAAAGTCGACGTGATTACGAGGTAAGGAGAAATAGGAGTAAGACTTCTGAAGTTCGACATATCTGTCAGGAAAGACATTTGTTTTATCGACTATCTGACCAATGCCATTAACCCTTTAACCCTCGAATTTTTTCAAGAAAATTTCAATTCTCTCATAGAAAAGGACAATTTGCAGACCAAAAGAAGACTATTTTTGAAAATTTACCACCGGAATGACTGCCTCTCTTATCGAGCCAGTCATTCATTCCAGCGGTAATTTTTTTTAAAAAGTATTCTTTTGCCGTTTTTAGCTGATATAAGCGTTAAAGAGAAAGTTATCTGAGCTTTGTTGGTCCAAATCGATAAAAACATGACGTGTAATGATCGGATCCGATCTGTTACTCAAGTAAGTGACGTCATAATCAAAATACGTCACTTACTAGCTGACGTCACAATCACATAGCTTAGGTCTATCACGGAAGCGATAATGGTTTGTCACGAATGTGTCTGTATTGTATGTCCTTGAGTAATTTGCAATTTATAAACATTCAGTTGACTATTTTGAAGCTAATTTGACTGTGAACCCACAGTCAAATTACTTTCAAAATAGTCAACAGCTTGGCGGTAGCGTTACTTTGATAGGTCTATTGCGCTTCAAGAATTCATGGTTGTTTTAAAAACTATTCAATTGCGCGTGCGTAGTGGGCATAGTTTAGCTAGAAATGGGCGGGGCATAGCTACCAATGGCTCCCAACATTAGATTTCCATAATTGTCTTTACTGCGACTTTCTTTTGTATAGAACAATTGAACTAAAGAATTATGTGCATTATTATTTATCCAGCGATGCTGCCGTGTCTGAGGCTGGGGGCAGTGTGCAAAGCAGAGTGAACTCCATAGATGACATACTGATGGACAATGATGATAGTCGCTATGAGGCACCGCCTATGGTAACCGTACCAATATTTGAAGGTACATATGGTACTCGTGATGACGACGCCGACGACGAAGAAGACGAAGACGACGATGACGACGATGACGACGACAATTGCATCGTTCACTCGGTTATTCGTTCGGTCAATCTTACAACTCTTCATTTGTTAAT
Organism: Chaetoderma sp. LZ-2023a; assembly: GCA_034401795.1. NCBI lineage: Eukaryota > Metazoa > Mollusca > Caudofoveata > Chaetodermatida > Chaetodermatidae > Chaetoderma > Chaetoderma sp. LZ-2023a. Next base: position 37,095,087 of record CM067359.1, read on the forward strand.
TCACGCATTCACTCCTTCATGCATGCAATGATTCGTTCACTCATTATTTTGTTCATTCATCGCTTCAGTTGTACAATGATTCATCTGTTCGCATGTTTCCTTCCTTCCTTTCTTCCTTCCTCCATCACTGCCTCCTACCTCCATTCCTTCTTTCCTTCCTATCTGCCTTCCTCTATCCATCCATCCATCCATCCATCCATCCATCCATCCATCCATCCATCCATCCATCCATCCATCCATCCACCAATACATCCATCCACCAATACATCCATCCACCAATACATCCATCCATTCATCCATCCACCCACCCACCCACCCATCCATCCACCCATCAACCCAACAAACACCCACCAAACACCCACATACCCATCCATCCATCCATTCATCCATCCAGCAATCCATTTATCCATTTCTCCATTTCTCAGCCGGTGTTCTTCATTTTAGTCAATGGCGATTCGGCATCCTATTTGTCATGTGGTTATTACCGTAGCGATACATATAGAGCAGGAGACTCTTCATGCTACAGCTACATTGGTGAATCTCGGCCCAGACTCGGGGTAAGCAATCACTGATCCAGAACGACTATGGTAGAATTATCTTAATTACAGTGTACTAAGATAAATAAACGACATAACCCCCACCCCACCCCCAACCTTGAAATTGGACGGGAACAAAGACAGAGAGTATAGCAGCAAGTCCAATTGCTACTTTTCTGGCCTAAACGACCATCAATCGTTCTGTAAATACACAATCTCATCCGGATTCACCTCATTTTATTGGAGAGCAAAACCCAATATGTGAAACCTGTTTATGCAAACAGCCTTACCTGTTTTCTGTTTCGAGGGAAGTCAACAGTTTCGAAAACAACCCATCTCCAGATGGACAGGCAGGGAGCAAGATAGCCAAACAGACCGACAGACAAATTCTCCTGATTTAAGCGTATGCAGTTGTTTAAAACCAAAAGTATTTTGTGTTGCATTTTTTTCACTTGCCTAGTATTTCAAGGTTGCTTGCCATTTAACTTCATATGACTTTCATTTGCACAAATATTATCCTGCAATTCCTGTCTGTTCTTTATAGGCATATGGCTACCAGCCAGCCACACGGCGGCAGTTCTCGCTCCATCGAGAGCCTTCGCCTCCTGAGGGAAATATGTACCTCGAGCCAGCGGTGAGGCGAGAAAACACATTTATAAGAGAGCTTATGAGAGACATCCCAAGTTCTGATGGGGAAGCATCAGCAGAACGCAGCCACGTGAGTAGAAACGTCACTTCACATTCGGTGCGTGTGCTATACATATTCTATATTTCTCAGTAGAAAATATCCCAGTTGATGACACATATGAATTGTGCAAACAGTAGCCTATCTCTACTCGAAATAGTATTATACTTTTTAATCATAACCGTTATATGGCATTTGTATGGCCTTGCAATAAAGTGAAATAGCATACATGCTATAGTAATACGGATACACACACAGACCCATTCACTGACACTAGTTTAGATACTTGCCATAGTCAATGCCGCTTCTCGTTGATTGGCCTTTTCTTCTTGTGTAGAAAACTTTACCCATTGATTGAAACATGTCATTTCATCTGTGGAACATCCATAGATGCGGGCAAGATACAGCGATACACTGAGATATCATCCTGAGTCGCCCATAGTTTTGCACATCAGGTTCCGGTCACTCCACTTCTGTCCTCCAAATAGCAGCCTGCAGATGGGAACGTTTGACATTTACAGTGAATGCCTTGGATGTTGATGGAAGCAATCAATCGCAGTTGTGGAGTAGGCTACCTGTGACCTTTCTGTTTGCACTTTTTCACAGCCATGTTCGATAGCGAAGCCGTGGCATACTGTCTGCGACCTTACTTCCATAACATCTTGGTACAAATGATGTGGCCTCCCCAATAATATCTGCTCCAGAGGCACCCATGTTTCCGAGTTTGTAAGCTTTCATCAATACCTTGCAGGACGGCGGCTTTACCGATTCCAAACACGAGCTTCCAAACTGTAGCCCCTATGCCCACAAGAGCTCTTTGCTGACGCTTTTTGCAAGGTTCGGTTAAAAATTAGGATTTGGCAACCAGACCACAGGAATGACTGCCTCGATAATCGAGCAAACCATTTCAGTTGCAAATTTCCAAAAGTATCTTCACGTGGTCTGCAAATGTGTATTATTAAGCAACTATTTTGATATTCTTGACAGGATATAGCCATTAAAGAGTCAAGAATGCGAAATCAATGGATGGATCCGGTATGTCACTCATGTATCTGACGTCATAATCCATGCTAAGGTAGCTTACTGGACTGATGCTGAGACAATACCGGGACGATCAGAAAAGTATCGGCCCAGTATTGGCCAAGTAACCTGCGTTATCTGGGATCATATACGTCATGTTCGCTGACGCCGCAATCAAAATAACATTGCTCCGAAAGTCGAAAGGTCCGTCACGGAAGTGTACGAATTGTATGTTTTTGATGAATTTACAATTTAGTAAACATTTTGTTGAATATTATGATCCTGAAAAGTTATGTTTAAATCTAGATCCTGGGAATTTAGAATTCAAAGTTTAAAATCGAATCGAACAGACGTACACAGTGGACGAAATCTAGTTAGAAATGGGCGGGCCATATCCAGAAATCGATGACTAATCTTAAAAATGATTTATTTTAACAAAACTCGTCTCCACCGCGACCAATTGTAATGCGCCATAACTTGGTTGTTTAATACTAACGTCAATTTAATTTCTTGAACTATTTCAAGTTAATAGACTTCATTGACATATGTATTTCCTGTTTTCAGGATGACGCCGCGGTTGACGACATATATACTTCAATCCGAAGATGAGGACGGTCCCATGTTTTTAACCCTGTTCCAGGTCATTTCTCAGTCGTGGTGCTAGTTCAGAAGACAAACAGCATAAATTTACCCATTGAAATCCCGGTGTCTCTATTTTAAGACGACTATACAAGAAAGCTGGTGATTATTTTTGATCTAACTTGACTGGAACCTGTTGCGGCTCTGTTCTGCGCCGATTAAATGATTAACGGCCGGTAGACGGCAAAGGCCTCTTCGGAGACATTATTGAGATGACTGTGTTTCGGAGAGTTTACAGTAGGGCTCAGAAACAATATAAAATGCGTACAAAAAAAAATAAAACGCACTGCTGAGAAATTTGAACTTAATTGGATTGGAAGACATTATTATATTCAAAATATTCAACATAACATTTCCTACATCGTGGTCAGGATTGTACTAACTAACATGTTTCTGTATTGGACACATATTTATAAGCAGTAAGGCGTACTAGCCTATACGTTCGGCAATAACGATTCTGGGATGGGTTTCAACGGCGGCAAACCGTGGAAAGTGTCCCCAATTTGGGTAGAATTTTATGGAAATGAATATCTTTAGAAAAGCTTGGGAAAATCTGATGTCCTGAGAGTGATAGAGTTTTGGATAAATAATCTTTAGCAAATATGTATTTCCCTGAAATATTTCCTCAACGTTTGTTCAGGTGTGGCAGTCTGGTCCTATTGTCCGCCCACCGTAGATACGCTACGGATGTTCGGCGGCGATACACGTTTCTGAAAATGTATCTGTACATGCAACTAATACACACGTGTATACTGTTTTGGAAACGGACCAGCATAAACCAATATGTCTCCATAAATTCTGGTTAAGCAGGCGATGTTAACATTTTACCCGATGGCCTAGAGATTGAAAGATAATAGGTAGCGGGTTGGGGTCGATTTCTAGCTCTGCCCCGCCCATTTCTAGCTAAGCTCCGCCTACATTTTTACGCGTGTTGGAATCGATTTGAAATGTGAATTCCCAGAATCTAAATATCAAGGTCAGAATACGGGTACCCTGTTGAATATTTTGAAACTAATTTGACTGGAGGATGTTTCAAAAACATACAATTCGTTCGCTTTCTTAACTGGCCTTTTCAATTTCGGGACGGACGATACCATTTTGATTGAGACGTCAGCTGACATGCGACGTAATGGATTATGACGTCAGATACGTGAGTGACAGCCCGGATCGCTTCATTATAAGATTCGGAAACAAATTCCCCACATTAGAATACTTCGCTTTATTTGTTCTGGTAAACTTATCGTAAAATTTACTGCTATTTATGAAGTAAGAAACGTTAATAAAGACATTAACCCTTTAACACTCATATCAGCCAAAACGGCTTTTGTAGTCGTCTTGAGGAATGTCCATTTGCAGACCAAGTGAAGACTATTTTTGAAAATTTACCATTGGAATGACTGGCCCGATAACAGAGCCAGTCATTCCAGTGTTAAATTTCCAAAAATAGTCTTCTCTTGGTCTGCAAATGGATATTTTCTATGAGAAATTTTGAATTTTTAAAAACAAATTCAAGGGTTAAAGGCTTAAGTGAAAATCACCTCAAACATATTTCAGCCCCTCCGTTTGTGTCACATTCTAAAAGGTTATCGGTTTTTTCGGATGACGTCCAAAGTTCTGGAATCCTTGTGTATGGTCATATCCTTTCCTGTGTTACAGTTTCAGACAAATCGGGCCAGTAATTCCCTAGATATCCACAGATCTAGTATTTGATCTGATCTGGATCCGGGTTCTTTTATCCGAATCACAGGGAAAGTCGGGAAAACTTCATGCACAACAGGTTCCTTTGTTGTGTTAAGATTTGAGCTAAATCATATCAGTAATGTTTGGGATACGGCCCGGGACAGATAGACAGACAGACAGACAGGCAGGCAGGCGGGCGGGCGGGCGGGCTGGCGGGCGGATGGACGGGCGGATGGGCGGGTGGGCGGGTGGGCGGACAGGCGGAGAGGCGGACAGGCGGACAGACACGATCGCAATATCCTCCTCCCCTGATATGGAGAGGGTGAAAGCTGAAGAAGCGGATGTTGCATCCATAATACTTTGGTCAGCATTGCCATAGTAGTCCCTGGCGAAGTGTGGTATCTGTAAAACAGCGTAAAAGTTATGTAAATCTAAGGAAATAAAATATAATATTTTAATATATGATGAATAGAATCTCTAAATCGCTGCAACTGTGTGGAAAATTGTAGCAAATTTGTCCGTTTGTTAATTTGATGCGAATTAAATAAAATAAAATAGCAAATCGTTAGATAATTATCTTCTATAAAAATAAATACAGTAAATGACACCAAACATGACACTAGTGAAGTGTTCCAGTATGTTTTGAAGACGCTAGTCAAAGACGAGCGCCAAGATATTAATTAATATTATCGCTTCCAGCTAAGATACTGCGGAGACTACATTTTGAAATGATATATGGAGGCGGCTTACTTCCTAGGTGCGAATCTTCTCTCGATTCCGGCCCGGTGTTTGCCATCCTTGCTGACGGGGATCGGAAGAGATCTGCCATATTGCGCTGATAAACGTATGGATTTCGCCGTATCACGCCTGGAGTGCCTTCAGGAAGCGCGAGTATTTTCAGTTCGCGGAACATTTTGTTCGGTCACGTGGTACGTTCTCCCATAGATATCTATGGGCAAACCTAACACGTGACCGAACAAAATGTTCGGCGAACTGAACATATTCGCGCTAATGAACCCACACCCTGAAAGTTGTTGGAGTCCATCAATAGAGGGGTCCATTTCTATCTATTCCCTCCCCAATTCTAGTTATGCCCTTCCCATTTCTAGCTAGGCTCCACCCACCTTTCCCGAGAGTTGGAATGAATTTATATACCTTGAATCTTGAGCTCTCATCATCCCAATTTCAAGGTAACTATTCCGGTAAGCTGCTCAATCATTTAAAACGAATTTGACTGGACGCTGTTGCTGCTTATGCAAATAGTTTCAAACGCATTCAATGGAATGTTTATGAAATAGCTAGTAAAGACATACAATTCGTATACTTGACGGATATTTGAAAGTGCATGGTGATGCTAGACACGTCACTGTGTATTGTGGCGTCAGTCTACATGTGACGTAATTGTTGATGACGTCATATAGTTGAGTGAGAGATCGGATCCTTCCATAATGTTACGTGGACGAGAGCACTTTCTGATGTTCCGTCAGAATATCTCTTTCTTCATCCTGCGTTTTCTCCCGATTTCGGCCTCGGAACTTTCTTTCCCGGCCATCCCACTCCAGTGTTTAATTATGACAGTATTCTGAATTCCTTCAGACCCTTCAAATGCTGGAATACATGACACGCTCCACTTTAGGTGTTCGTTCAGACATCCCGGTTCTCTACTCTTGCTTTCTCTTTTAAATTTCCACACTATTATTCCTATCCCTCCCTCCACCAATCCCCTTCTATATCCTTCTCTCGCTCTCCATCCTCTATCTCTCTCCATCCCTCCCTCTTTCTCCCTCTTCCATCCCTCCCTCAATCTCTCCCCATCCCATCTCCCACCCCCCACCCCACCCCTCTCTCTCTCTCCCTCTCGCTCTCTCTCTCTCTCTCTCTCTCTCTCTCTCTCTCTCTCTCTCAGGTTGTGCTGCCTTGGTTATCACCGATTGTCAATCGAAGTTCTCGAAGCAGCTTCAGATAGAGTTACTATATAGAAAGTCTCGCTTATTTTGAGAACAATTTCGTTGAAAGTATTTCAGCAAGAATATTCAGTCAAATCGTTTTCAAAACGTTAGTTACTGACAGCAACAATTTCCATTCGTATTGTTATAGAACTATCTAGCCTAGCACGTTTCACCGTTACCATAAGTAACACTATTCTAATGCTATGCGTGATCGCGGTGTACCTCTACTCATCTTGGAGGCTATCATTAAATTCGTTTGGATGGCGTACAGTTCTGGCCCTTTAACCCTCGAATTTGTTTAAGAAAATTTCAATTTTCTCATAGAAAATGTCCATTTACAGACCACGTGAAGACTATTTTTGAAAATTTATCACTGACTCGCTTATCGAGTGTATTCGAGGGTTAAACAAGTCTCATTCATTATCAGTAGCGTTACTGCAAGTGTCTTTATACTAAGCATTGCGCAACATCTAGAAAATAGAAGCCTAAATACGAATATTAAACTAAAATTGTGGCTCCGAAGAAGACGATCGGCAATGAATTTTTCTAAATATCTTGTCGCTTCAAGATAACTTTAAGTAATCTAACGGTCTGCCCAAGGGACTGAATGAATAATGGTCGAAATAAGTATTGGATTGCGTAGTCTCCCCCTAACTAGCAATTAAATGTTGCCACGCACAAGTATTAATAGATCTTGTATATGTTATAGCTATAGCGCGCTTATACTTGTTTGGTAGCAGACCCCTGATGGGATCAAAGAAAGGTATGCACTTCTTTATATTATCTTTGATTACTGTATTCTGCAGCTGTGGTAGTAGAAACATCCGACAGCTGCAAGTAATACTTTTCCGCAGCTGACCACAGTACCACTGTGTCTTGTCATCAGCCAACAATTTTAGCTTCCTCATGGCCATTCTTGACGTGAATGTGCCGAGTCCTAGTTCTTAAAGTCACATAGTAGCGTAGCGTGATCTTCCAGGTGGGGCGAACTGATTGCAAATTCCCAATTTTGGGAGAGGATTATGGAGGAGCCCAACCCCCACCCCACCCCCACCCCACCCCCACCCCACCACACCACACCACCATCACCTAAGAGGGCCGGAGTTCGATGCTGTCCCCGAAAAGTTTTGAAATCTAGATAGTCTCAGAGAGCTCATCGGCTGCGTTTCGAGATTGAAATATGGGCCTTTGGTTAGATTTAAAAGTTTAATATTTAAGGCTAGGAAACTTTTGAGCTTGCAGCCTATTCAGTAGTCTGGTGATGACCAGAGCTGAGCGTGCAAAGGTTTGGCCCTACTTTCAACTCTGCTGTAAAGAACTAGTGTATCGACACAGACACCTCCACCCCACCCCACCCCACTCCACCCCACCACCACGCCCACAACGCACGCCAATCATCTATAGATACACTATTTCTTCACAGCCGACTGCCAAAGGACATTCGATTTATTTCAAATTTGTTATACATTTACAGGACAGACAGAAATCCACAGAATATCATTCGGCCTACCTTTGCCCCGTAATAGGCAGAAGGTATAACGATCTGGCCTGCCTGCCTGCCTGCCTGCCTGCCTGCCTGCCTGCCTGCCTGCCTGCCTGCCTGCCTGCCTGCCTGCCTTCCTGCCTGCCTGTAAGTCTGTCTGTCTGTCTGTCTGTCTGTCTGTCTGTCTGTCTGTCTGTCTGTCTGTCTGTCTGTCTGTCTGTCTGTCTGTCTGTCTGTCTGTCTGTCTGTCTGTCTGTCTGTCTGTCTGTCTGTCTGTCTGTCTGTCTGTCTGTCTGTCTGTCTGTCTGTCTGTCTGTCTGTCTGTCTGTCTGTCTGTCTGTCTGTCTGTTTTCCTGCCTGCCCGCCTGCCTGCCTGCCTGCCTGGCGGGCTGGCTGGCTGGCTGGATGGCTGGATGGCTGGCTGGCTGGCTGGCTGGCTGGCTGGCTTGCTGGCTTGCTGGCTAGCTGGCTGGCTGGTTAGCTGGCTGGCTGGATGACTGGATGACTGGCTGGCCGCCTGGCTGGCTGGCTGGCTAGTTGGCTGGCTGGCTGGATGGATGGCTGGATGGGTGGATGGCTATCTGTCTGTCTGTTCGGAGCTGGATCCGGATTTAATCAAATTCTGTATCTGTGGCTATCTAGGAAACGACTTTTATGATTTGGCTCACATTTTAACACAGCACAGGGTGTAACCATATATTACGATGCCACAACATTGGGCGTGTTCCCCAAAAATTGCTAAAACCGTTTACAATCTGACAAAAACAGGAGGGCGAGAGTCTGTAAGCTCTGATTACTTATGGTTTTAATAGGATAGGCAGAAGCAAAACTTTGATCATACAACAAACTACTGTATGACCTACTTACCATAAATGCTTGCCCACCACTTTCATTGCCGTGATTTGACTTTTTCAGGATAATTAGACTAAGCTGTTAGACTAAGCTGAAATTTAGCAACTTAAAAGACAAGCTACTATATCGTCTCTGTCAAATTTTAGCCATATAAGCCTAAAACCTATTGAATTAGTCTGGCTGATAATCAGCTCGTAATTTTTATATAAAAATTCCATGTGCTTTTCTATATTAAAATTTCGGTTTTGGCAAGACGTATGCCTAGGTAGCCGAAATTTGGCTATTCGTCGCTTTACTCGTCGGAATTTTCTGAGTCAGAAAGGCGGAAATTCAACAGAGACTATTAGGAAGCTAACAAATGTTTGACAACTGCTCTCAAATTTCCAATTGGGGCATATAATTTCTGGTAGGTCGGACAGTCTTCCCCAGGCCACACACACGCTACGCTACTGAGGTCGCCTCCCAGCATGCTTAACAGATTTTTGCAATGACGTCCTCTCCTGGCCTTATATTTGCTGGCTCCCAGTTTGGCGAATTTCAGGGCTTTATGTGCTGGTGTGTCTTCTGGCATCCTTAGCACAGGACCAAATATGGGCCATCTTTGCTGAGCGACTTTTATCGACAGCGGCGATGTATTACACATCGTGTATAGTGCATCATTGGAAATAGTACTGTCTGGTGATGAGATCTGTGTCCAGTGATGGTGCGTAGGTGTTTGCGGTGGCAGGCATCACGTTTTTCAAGCGCTGCCTTGGGAGCTGCCCAGCGGTTACAGCTATACCGCATCGAGAATACGCAGGTTGTGCTGCATAAACGTAGCCTTTTTGTCAAATGCATCTTTGATCAACGAATCCATAGCTTCCAGACGGACTGGAAAGTTATGTTCCCCACGACGCAGCATGCAGCGATGTCAGCGGTACTGTAGAGCAGTGGGCCCATGGTTGTACATTTCGTCCATGATTCTCCGCCACGAAGTCAGTGAATCGTCATTTTCTTTATTTTCATGCTTTGTCGATAGGTATATGTGGGTGAATTCTGTTTTTGATTCATTCATAAAGAAATTCTCAATTTTGCGTACACCTATAGGGAGTAGCTCGTCGTGAGGTTTCTTTTCCTCTTCTATGCAGTCCACATCGACGGAATATTCCGTCTCTAGTGGCATACCCAGTATGGACATCGCGGGTTTGGTCCTGTGGAATTTTAATGCAACAGCACGGTAGCAGGTGAAAAGCACATGGGATAGTCCATCTCCCTGTTGGGAGCTGATTGATGTCTCAACCTGTACGGACTTCACTGTCTTGATCCGTACCCTGAGCGTGCTGTCTGCAAGTAGTAGTCCCACTAGCCGTAGCTCATCTTCATTGCAACAGGTCTGGTGTAGTACATTTAGGATCTTTGAGCGTTCTATTGTGTCGAAGGCTCGTGACATGTCAATGCCCATTTTATAGAAATCCAAGTGCTTGGACATGACTACTGACCCAAGCATACACTGTTTGCGCAGCTGCGGTGACGTTTAAAGCTACCGTGACATGATCCAGTGACGACATCGATCTTGTTTCGGATGCGGCATATAGTAACAATGGATATGATTTTCCGAATGCTGTCGAGGAGCACAATGGACCGCAGATTGGCATGGGGACGGGTTTCTTGGGATTACGTAGGGCGATAAGGGTGCCTTTGCCTACAGCATCATTGGGAATGTGGTGCATAAAGGCTGAATTAATTAGGTGCGTGATCGGTTTTGAGATCGTGTCGCTTGCGTATTTGATTAGTTCATTACTCCTGGCATCAAGTCCTTCCTTAACTTATTATTATTATTACCGAACTTGGTGCTGGGTGATGCTATCCTTGTACCACTCCCGACGGATGGTCCTATTTGCACCGAGTTTGTATCGTAAGGCGAATTGGCACATCACAGCTTTTAGACATTCCAAACTTTAACGTTATGTTAAATTCTTGGCATCTACGATTCAGTTCATTTTAATAACCTACTATCTTCATTATCTATGTCTGTTCGAACCATACAACTGCTCACACTAGGGAGCAAAACGGTCCAGGTTCTTTTGTACCCACATAACTTGCCACAACGATATTTGTATCCGTATGATGTCGCTCTGATCTGAGCAAGGTGTTAGCCGGTGAGGTGGGGCAACAGGAAGGTCGGATTCCATTGGTGAGAGGGTGTCATCATATGATCTCCAGCTCCATTCTGTTGGTGACAAAGGATTTTCCATCTATTCATGGACAGTGCGATAACTACGGTACGAGTGTTGGTTTGCTCCTGAATCGCTGGTTGGAGCCACTTGGAGGTAGATTTGCTAGTTGAAATTATGAACTCCGGGATCTTGGAACGATTGACCGATCAAACGTTTTGCAATGGCATAAAATTTACATGTCTGTAGTAGAAGTTGCCAGAGCTACAACCATGACCAGCAAGTCTGTGTCTGCTCCTACTATAGCGACTGGTAGATCGTGTGACTCTGCTCTGCATAGCGCTGTTGATATAATCAGTGTCTCGGCGTCTGGTTCTGCCTGTATACCAGCAGTAAGCATCCTTTCACGTTAAGCCTGGACCAGTCTCTTCTTGTTGTTAGTGTTAGCCAAGAATGCTGCTTTGACAGTCGTGGTTTGGCATGTTAATACGGAATATGATGTTCCTGGATACACACTTCCGGGTTCTCCGTTCTGCTTAGCCACCCCTGTTGAAGTGCCACTGTCGTATCGTTCAAACACCGCCTTTGATTCAGCCCCATATTGCCTCGATGTGCATGAAATATATGACTGACATACCTCTTAATAAGGTAATGGTTGTGGCCAAAGAACTGTTTGAAGTAGTTGACAACTATTTAAAACAAAAGCGCAAATCTCTGTCATGGTTGATTGTTAGGTAATTAGTGATTTCAACATGATGCATATGGAGCTCTTTGTTGATTTCCACATAAGAGCATCATGCGAAAAGCGAAGCTGGTCGATGAGAGAATTCAGATGGCAATAACGCGATCATCTCAGAGCTGTCATTCAGAACACATGTGATTCTGTTGAACAGACCTGGATTGATTACTGTGTCCTGTCCCCTCACTGTGATGGTCTTACTCATCAAACTAATTGTCGTCACTTTGTCATGATGGTGCAGCTTGATACATGTAAACTTCTTTTCAGTTATTTGCAATGCGGCTCTATGTCCAATTTCTACTGCATCATCATGATTTACAGATGCATCTACAACAATACCAGTTGACAAGGACAAGATGTGATCTGGTTCATATCCATAAAATTGTGGGTATTCCTGCGGCTGGGTAGTGAGTACCCCTGTGAACCGGTCTAGTGCGTCACAGAAATGAACACAGTGATAAAGTGCATGAAGCCACTTTGCTAATGCACTGTATGTTATTCCACCCCAATGTGTCATTCCTTCAGATGTGTTCAGCATCTGCTTAAAAAACTGTTCGATTGTCTGGTCTGAGAAACTTCTGCCTCAGAATTCATTACGATGACTGATGACTAAAATAGCCCTTTTCTGTAAATTGTGTGTAGTTTTGTCTAAGGATTCCATTTGCCCCTAGATACAGTCGAGTACATTTCGCATATGGAGGATGCCACGTGGCATGGAAATGTGGAATCATTTCCCCCACATAATTGATGTGGCGCCTCCAGTCCCATATCCTCTCCATACGAATGAAGAGTCGTAAGAATGCCACTTGTCGGAACAAGAGTTTATCTGTTCAGATTTTATCTGTTCGTCTCTGATGTTCTACTTTGTCAAGGAGTTGTGAAATGATCTGACTTACCTGTGTGATGTAATCCTCCTTAATTACGTCAACCGCATTATGTTCGTGGTCAAGAAGGTCTTTGAAAAGGCTACCAAACGATCATTTTCAATGTTGTCAATGCAGCCAGGTGTTTCCATTAAGATGCAAATGAGGTTTGCTGATGTAAGGGTGTTGGCACGGTGTGAGAATGCACGAGCGGTTAACTTGTACACAATTGAACATTTGGCACATACCATTTCCCACAGCTCTACTAATCCACTTCATGCCATATTATGGCCTAAGGTACCAAGGTAAGACATCAGGAGTTGAAATACACCGACACGAACAACGATGTTATCTAGATCTCAGTTACTATCTCTGCCGCATTTATGTATAATGGTTGGTCAAATGTAACCTGGCATATTCGCAGGCCGTGTTTTTCACACTATTTCTGTGCAAAGCATAATGCGGTGTAAATAGTGCATGGATTGGTGGGATCATGATTGATGAATGGGAGGACCTCTATTCTCGTGGTTTCATATTGTTCACTCTTCATTGCCGCGTTCACGAAGCCACTTCACGAAGGACGTGTGATTAGCTCAAGGATAAAACAAGCAACCCATGTATAGCTTATGGGAGCTGTTGAGCACAGATGCATGGTTTCCTGGTCACGAATGCTGAGTGGCTCAATGGACCTTTCCATTTTTAGCTATGCCCCGCCCACCACTAGCTAGGCTCCAGCCACACCTCGCCGTGTTTGGATCGATCGATCCCCGAATGCCCTAGCTATCAATTTCCTGAAAACTATACAGGGAAGCTGTTGAATATTTTGTAACTAATTAGACTGGGTGCTATTGCTGCCATAGGCAGCAACAGCGCCCAGTCAAATTAGTTTCAAAATATTCAACAAAATATTTATTAAATAGTAAAAGCAAACAATTTGTACAACAGCACATAGACCGTCATCAAATATGCGTTCGTGACGTACTTATCGACGTCATTCATGACGTCATTCATTATGATGTCATTGTACACATCAGGCATTTCATTATGACGTCATATGATGGGTGGGTACTCTGGAAAGGTGAATTACAACAGAATTCAGTCCTGGAACAGCCCGTTTGCAATATGTTTTATAAGAATATGTCTACGCCACAATGACGGGGGGGGGGGGGGGGGGACTTACACAAGCTATGCCACCCATGCATGCGTGGAAAGTATTATGATCGGTATCTGCAGCTACATTGAAATCGACATTGCATACACAAACTGTGTGAAACCAGATAAGGCATAAGGTGTTTCTCAGGGTCTGATTAGCCATTAGGCTAACTAGGCCGCAGCTACATTTTGTCTACTATAATAATTACTAAAAATTATGCCAAATAGACCTGGGATTGCACCTCAGAGCATCTAGATTTAAGAATTTTCTGTGCCACCCCACCCCACCCTACCCTCCACTTATGATCTCCAGCACAGGGCCTCGCGCCAGCTTCATCCAGCACTGGTTGTACTTTACCTGATATCAGAGGATGTCGAAACCGTTGTACCTGATAGTCATCGGCAAAGCTTATACTGCTCAAAATGTCTAAAGGTTCACGAGACCCCATTCTTGTGACGTAGTTACACAACTATTCCAAGCAAATGTCGTGAGATAAACGCCTTAGTGGTCTGCATGTTGAAATAATAGAATGTGCGATGTCTGTGCATCTTCTGTTGTTAGTCATGGAACATTTATTACCATTCCGGTCCGTCGAATGGCGCATGAAATACATCAGAGAATCGGGTATCAAGGTATCTCCATTCTCGTCTTCTTCTATAGTAGGATATGTATCACAATCATATACTCTCAACCGGATACAATCAAGGATGATTGAGACGGCTACATCAATGATACGTTCTGACTCACTACCCACATCAGTAACTCTATCAGTTATCCATCTTTCCTGGATAATCGTGTGTGCTGACTCACGAAAACTGATGATGTTCGACTTTCAAATGATGGCTGGTATTGTGATAGTATCACCATAATAATCTTTCAGCTTTAGCTTAAGATAGTTTAGGAAATACCTGGTCCATTCAGAAAAAGGGTCCATGTATTCTAACAGTCCTGGTACAGAGTACTGACATTCATCGTTCTCGTCAAGATATAATCAAAGCATCTTAAAAGCGCCCCCCTACATCTTAGTGGTTGGCCTGCCAACGGATTCAACATTTTATCTCTATTTCGGACGAAAACGTGAGCACAATTACGATGATTTTTTGCTTCAGCTGCCACTAAAACAAAGGCGTTCTCCACCAGTAGTACCCCCAATCATCTTGTCTATATGTGGCTTGCTTCAATGTTGTCTCCTTGAGATCTATAGTTTCTACACTGCTTACAACTCTCCTGGGTATGACCGGTATTTTGTTATCGACATTCAAAGTATCTGTACAGAATATACAGTCATGTTTAATATCACAGGTAGATAGAGCTGATGGCAATGGAGAAACCCAGTTTGTGCTATACCCCGCCCATCTCTAGCTAAGATCCTCCCACGCTTTGCCCGTGTTGGGATCGATCGATCCATGAACCCCCTGACTATCAATTTCCATAAACTACCATGACAGGTAAGCTGTTGAATATTTTGAAACTAATTTAACTGGATGCTGTTGCTGCCTATGGTTAAATTAGTTTCAAAATATCCAACAACATGTTTATTAAATAGTAAGGACATACGATGTTTGCTAACATGAGTGTCCTCCGGCCCTTATCTCTAACTCTAACAACACCAGTTGAACCCAGCTGCTTATTACATATTATACAAGGATGAAATAGTAACAAAAATAGATATTACTTACAAGGTGGGTGATACATAACACAATACATCCAGAAAGAGTTCAATCATGCCCGTTATTTTCTGAAATTTTCAGCAAAAGTATGAAAAACCATGTCCAAGGTCTCGAAAAATCCCCCTTAGGGAGGGCAGTGTACAACTATAATACCAACAGAGGAAAACGGTCTCGCTTCACGGCTGCCAGATTGTAGCACATTATACAAGCAGTAGTTATTGGAGCGACAATTATTATTTCTCAGAAATGGCAGAAATCTTGATTTTAAAATTTGATGATTAATCATGCAATTAATGACTGCACTGGATTGCTTTATTTGAATACCAATGTATTCGACATTTTATCTGAATTTTCATCACGGGTATGATAGAATAGAGACTGGATGTCATCTTGGTCGACATCTTGGCCGCCATCTTGAATTTTGATATTTTAATTGTGAAGCATACAAATTGATTATTCCATTCGACTGCTTATATTTGAAAATCTATGTTTAGACACTTTATTTGAATTTCTACTGCTCCTGGCAGCAACGATATCATAAAATTAAGGATGGCGGCCATCTGGAATTGCCGGTTTAGCACAAGGAGGATTTGCTGGTACTTTTAGTCTGCTTTTTTAGCTTATTATTCTGGATATATCCTGAAGATTTCAGCTTGTTACAAATCTTTTTCAAATTTTGGGGGTTTTTCTGGCCTATTGCGCTTGGATTATTATGCTGGAATTGGCTAGAAATGTGCTATATCATATATTAAGTGGCACGGTACATTCACGCTCTGTCATGGCCACCTATTAGTTTCTTTAAGATAAACAATTTTCAAATGTTTATTAGGAATTTCATGGAGGAGAATATGGCATAAGACGACATGATAGGATGTGTGCGTATGAAGAACGGATGTCCATAAAACAGTCAGTCATGTGGTCAACTAATACCATGGCAAGGTCTAATAGTGACATTGGTGGGTTGAAAATCAGGCGTCCCCGCCTGCAACTCTACCTGGGATTGGGGGTCAGTGTGACATTCACCACAATACTGTGAAATCTAGATGGAATATCCGAATGTAAATACTAAGATATAGACCTTCAAATCCGTGTATATCAAAGAATCAGTCATAATTAGGTGAGAGAAGAGGCTACGGATTAAGGTGCATATTCACATCAGAATGCTTGAAAATAAAATTGTTAAAATTGTATTCTTTTATAGGCTTAAATTGTGTGTCTGTATGTAATGAAACGAAATAAATCTTAACATATGATGATTTCATTCTTTATAAATTAATATAATTTTTTAAGTTGCGAAATTGAAATAGAGGCACGAGCCTCTATTTCAATTTCGCAACTTAAAAAATTATATTAATTTATATGGAATGAAATCATCATATGTTAGGATTTATTTCGTTTCGTTACATATAGGCTCACAGTTTAAGCCTATAAAAGTATATAATTTAAACAATTTTATTTTCAGTAAGTTTGCTATGAATATGCACCTTCAAGTTCCAATCAGTTCTTGTGTGTATGCCGCTGAAATCACCTCTGTTGAATAATTGTTATGCCGATGATCCTGAATGACATGCTCAGTAATTCTTTGAGATGTAGTATTGTCAATAGTAATGCCTGTTGTGGGCTAGTGGTACCTGTATTTCTGGAGGTACTTATGAAATCATCGGCGTATATATGATAAAGTATCTTTATTCATTGTAACTGGCACCGCAACAAATAGACATTCTGCGTGCAATCAATCCATATCACACTGGCGAATGAGTCGCAAGACATCATTGAAAGTGCCTTTAAGCAACGATTAATACATCAACAAAATTATTCACTACACACAGATTTGGAGATTCCAAAAAATCTAAACATTCGATCTTCAAGTTCATTATTGAATTTGTAGCGTGAGAAATGTAGCTGTAAACGTGTTACTAATTCATTTATAATAGACACAGTTTCTACACTACAATAGCAAATGGCATATCAATCCAACTCCAATCCTCAACAAGATGGATACGTTCCTGGCCTTCAATGACAGAAACTCCAGAATTACACTGACATAGCCGAAGGAATTTGCTACAACAAATTCAATAGATAATGTACTTACATTCTATAAGCGCTTTTTGTATATTATAGAATTAAGATAATCTTGTATAATCATCAGTTTGTTAAAACTGCATTTCCATGAAGTAACTGTTACTGGTTACGGTTAGAAAATATCCGGAGATCAATGTCAGTGTTGATATATGTACGTCTTCAAGGGAATAAGTATGTATTAGTTTAAAGTAGTCTAGAGAAGAAACTGTAGATAAATTTGTAACCAAAAAGTTACTTGATTTTTAAACATTCAACTTTCAGCTGTAATTCGAACAAAGATTTGCTGCACAATACCTTAGATGTTCTACAAACGCTAAACATCCAACTGTATTGTGTATTTCTGTAATCGATGTCACTAAAGCCTACCACATTTTCGTAGCACCATCGACTAACAGGTTTTTACTTTGCAAGTGAAGGTTGGGTCGATCAATATGCCGGCATGTTTTGCGATATATATAACGGGCAAGGAAGTCTAAGATCAATTTGCTTGATACGGTTTTCCGCAGGTCCGATGCTTTCAGTATATAGACTAGGATGTTTTCCACTTCTTTATAACAAGATGTACGGCCTCTATGCATTGTTTAACACGTCTTGTATCAACAGTCCCTCAAAGCGCTCAAAATACTACTTGATATATCAATTAAACATTTTGATGGGCAATAGTTTTCAAGATATTTTAATTTTAGAAGACTATTTTTTGTAAATTTAACACCGAAATTTATTTCGCTAGCTTGACCATTAAAGGGGTAATGGTAAAAAAATTAAATTTTTTACTTAACCGGTGTCTGTAGGTCGAGAGAAGAATATTTTTGAAAATTTGCCACTAGAATGACTGGCTCGATTATCGAGCCAGTCATTCTAGTGGTAAATATTTAAAAAATACTCTTCTCTAGGCCTTACAAATATCCATGTCTGAAGACCACTGAAAAGTTCAGTTTTTTTTGGTCAGTTTGACCATTAAAGGGTTAAATTGACACAAGAGGGGTTAAAGGTGCTATTATGACGTCATCTGTCACTCAACTATCTGACGTTATAATCAGATAAATCAAGTGTTCGCTGACTTGCAATCAAAATGACGTTGATTCGTCAGGAAACTCGAGAAGCGTGCTAGGCAGGCGCACGGATTGTATGTCTCCGATGAATTTACCATTTAATACACTTTCAGTTGAATATTTTGACCTTAATTTTACTGCGATCTGGGCGTGATATAGGCAGCAACAAGCCAACAACAAACAGTAAAATTAGTTTCAAATTATTCAACAGCTTACCTATATACATACATTGCAATTCATATTATGGGAATTCAGGTTTCACAGTTTTAAATCGATTCAAACACGTTTGCAAAGTGGACGGGGCGTAGTTATAAATGGGCGGAGCATAGCTAGAATGGAAGCATCTATTCGTGTACCTGACTGACCATTTGGACGATTTAACACAATGGATAATTAGTTGTGGGGGACCCCCTTATCGGGTGAGTTATGGAGAGAACGGAGAGAATGACTACTACTACTACTACTACTACTACTACTACTACTACTACTACTACTACTACTACTACTACTACTACTACTACTACTGCCGCTGCCGCTGCTGCTTATGATAAATTCGCTACATATGTGTCAAAATGCCGTTGCATATTTTGAAACTATTTTTAGTGAAAGATGGTGCTGCCTAAGACAGCACAAGCTTACAGTCAAATTGGTTTCAAAATATTCAACAACCTACATATATCATTACTGTAGAAGTGAGATGCTGTGATTACAGGTTCAAATGGGTAACATTGTTTTAGATTTGGGTATCCCTTGTTGTTGCCCGGCGCTGTATACCCGTTAGCCATTACGTTAATCCGGCTTTGACCTAAATGCACTATGTCCTGTTATATAAAACAACGTTTTTTCAGGTCAAGATACCTATAACCACATTATAAAACTACGGACAACACAGGCCCTAGAGATCAATGTCGTGGTTGTAGTGGGTGGTAAACCGATGGAGTATTGAACAAGACTACCTCAAATTATGAATGACGAGGACAACGACGATGACGACGAGCAACAGCAACAGAAATATCATCAGCCATGTGTAGACGTCATCCCGCCCGCTCTGATCGTCATCCTGGTATATCGCCTATAAAAGTCTTATCGGTACCTAAATAAAGAAACAATTTCCAGCATCGCTAACTGGCGTATTGGAGATCATTCCTGCCGATGCATATATAGTCTGTTTCCCCAGATTTCTTGAACGCGGATTACATAGGCTGAGAGATGGGTGTGGGCTGGAAAAAAGACCCGTGTATTTCGATTGCATTGCGTTCATATATAATGAGCATTTATCTAATGCTTGGTGGTGTTTATTGAGAGAAATATATTAATTTATTCTGCTGCTGTCGTCGAAAATAAATGCTTAATATAACTCTTTCATGGCGAAATCATCCAAAAAACCCAACCTCCTCTACAGTGGTTACGAGGAATGCCATTTGTAGACAAAGAGAATAACATTTTTCAAAATTTACCGTTAGTATGACTTGCTCGATAACCGTACCAGTCATTCCAGTAGGGAATTTTCAAAAATAGTATACTCTTGGTATGCAAATTGCCATTCAATAAGTAAAATATTTAGATTTCTTAACAAAATTTAATTGTTAAAGCGTGAAAGGAATTGAATGATCAAAATAAAGAGCATGATTCCATAATTCAGGTCTACTTTGCAATATTCTGTTGGTAAACTATTACCCATACAGCATGGCAACGGTGAAAGCGCCCCTTCTACACGGGTCTCAGGAGACAGAATTAGCGCAGGTCGATGAAAACTAGGACCTGCGTATCAGTAATTATGGATTTAAAAAACCCCACAATCTACATGATACGCGCACACGGAATCATAGAGTAGGCAAGTACCAATTGAACGAGAAAGGCATAGACAGAGAAGCATCGTCCATGCACACCTGTTCCACAGTACGTCATTACGTACAGAGGACACAGGTAACCAGAAATACATCAATGTTTAGATGGCGAGGGAGGGGTGGGGGTGGGAGAGGCAAGATGTAGATGGACTGAAATAGCTCATGCAAATATACACCTGCTGCAGCTGTTGCTGTTTCTGTTATGGGTGCTGAAGATAGCCCTATGCTGTTTAAG